>BMAO01035241.1:0-19406 GCA_019973975.1 Trichonephila clavata
ATTGCTGTTATATTCTTAAGATGCATAAGTTGTTTTTATTAAAATAAAAATATTAAAGGGACAATCATATTCTATGAATAATCTGAGGAGTCTGACAGTTTTTTTTTGAAAATTTATCTGAGATTTTAATTTGTTGTCATTTTATTTGTGCGTATAGGTACAAGGGGAACATATAATACTTCATTTCGCAAACTTGTTTTATTTCTTGTGGGTAAACTGTCAAAGGTAAAAAAAGGATTGATTCTTTAAGGTGAAACAATTCTGTTTTATATTTAAATATTAGACCAAGGTTAACTAAAATGAATGTAAAAACTCATATATATATAAAATTTATCAATGGTATATAGAGTGGTTCTGATCCTGCCATAGACATTAAACATTAATATTTTTCACTACTTTAGTTTGTATATGCATATTTGAATTCGTCTTGAGTTAATTTTTCTTCAGTTAGAATTGTATTGTTTTTTTTACTTAAATAACTATTACATATCTTAATTTTGATATATACTCATACTTAAAATCTTCGTCAATTATCGACTTGTATATAATGATTTACGTCAAAGCTCTCTATTTTGATATATTAAGATAAATTTTTGAAACACTTTATAGAAGGTTTAAATAAGCCTTATAAATGTTCATTATATAGCCATTTTACAAGTGATCACATTTATCATAAGTATTATATTTCATACATATTCAATGCAGAATTCAACATTTTTTTAAATAAAATATTGCTTTTGATTGAAATATATATATTCATAGCATACATTCATGATAATTTTCTTTGTTACTTAAAACTATCTCACATTAAAAATGTGTTGTTTTAATTCTTTTTTATTTAAGTAATTATTCTTCGATATAACTGTTACATATTGCACACATAAACTTGTTTTTTTTTCTACAAAAACTATACTTTTAGTAATTTTAACTATAGAACTAGAAGTAACTTTTTTGTGCTAAATAAGATGATTTGATCACTAAAACAATACCTTTATGTGTATTCTGACATTTATTTTCCTTTTATACTCTATCAAAAGGAGGACACGATCCATTGTTTTCCTCCATACTTTGGGGACTGAAAATACAGTGTTTCTTTTATTTTAAGAATTGATTTCCAGCAGTGCTCGTTCAAGTCTGTGTCACATCAGTCAGATTGACAGGTGATTGTGCAGGCAGTCTCAGTGTGTGCATGAGAAGGCTTATGTGATACGCCGTGAATTCATTACAAGCGACGATCAATCACTGTCAGAATTGGGAGAGACTGAAATTTATAAATAGCCCTAAATGGTGTGCACGACGGCAGTTGATAATTTTAATTTTATATACTATAGTTTTAACCAATAATGCAAATAACATCCAAGCTGACAATCCGGGATTTTATTTGAGGTGAACAAAAGAAAACTTTTTTAACTTTGCACTTGTCGCAGAATAATATGAACGTAGTACGTGTTTAGAGATGTCGCGTATTTTATTCATTCCTTTTCAATGAGATGATACAAATAATTTAAAATGTTATTTCTGTAAATGCTTGTGCAATAAATGTTATTTCTTAAAAGGTTTACCATTTTAAATTTAATTTAGGATCACACATATTATTCAAGATTATAGATAATATTATAAGAAATATTTAAGCAAACAAATTGTTTTCTTTTCAGAAATTTTGGCACTCGATTAAATACAAATTAAATTAAATGTTTCAACGAATAACCAATTTGTAGATATTTGATCTTGAATATATTGATGTTATTTATCTTAAAATAATTTTGGTAATTTTTCTTAAAGGAATACCTCTTTAATATGAGTCTAAATCTGATGGGATCGCTTTGTAATAGATAATATTTATTGATGTATGTTAAGAAAAAGTATACTATACTTAGCTTATTATGTATGGATATAAAACTAACAAGTATGACTTGAATTTGAAGATATAGTAAAATATTTATTTTTAACTTATTTAAAATATGTTTAAAGCAAACTTTTTTATTTGATTCGATAGCTGTTACTTTTTTCTCTAATTTGGATTAGACCGATACATATTAACTTAATTTCTAATTGTATTTTTTAAAAAAGTATAATATCCTTATTTACTTTGAACAAATGTATCAAATGTAAATAAATTTTAGTTCTACTTTGGTTACAGATAATCAGTTAATTAGCTAACCCTTTTTTTCATTAAATACAAATGAATATCATTTTGCATAATTTAAAAATATAAAATATCTTAAATTGCCATTTTTTTAAAAAAGATATCGACAGGATTCTTTTTTTTTTTTTACAACTTTTAATAAGCTGTTACCAGAATCAAAACAAAAAATGAAATTAACTAATAAAATTTTTAGGAATATTTTTCTTGAAAGAAATATTGTTGCAACTACTCAGGTACTTTATACCACGTGATCATAATTGAACCATTCAAAAATAATAATTTAGAGAAAACTTTTTAGAGGATAGGAACAAAAGCAGGGCTTTTACTAAGTGTATGGAAAATAAGACAAAGACGTGTGAAAGTAAACATTGTAAGTATTTGTTTTCTACCTAAATCGATGCTTCTTGACCTACTTCGCATTTTTTGTACATCTGAAAAACAAATGATAAATTGCTTCTGGTCGGCAAAGAGAAGCGAGACAAAGTTAAGTCGGTAAATGTGGGCGTTGATGCTACCCGTCGACTGGTCGCCAACCACTTAAGATTTAGAGTCTCTTCTCTGAAAATTTGGCTCTGGGAGACCTCGAGATCTTTTGTCTACGCGCTCTTTTGATGTGCTAATTCATTTAAGCAACAATGATAAACGCCGTTGCGTTGTTTCGATCGGCCACACTTAAGTCAAAAAGTTGGCTCGCCCATCAAATTATTTACCCTTCCCTGTACTGTCACAAGAAAACTAACTTAAGAAAATGAATTGCTAGCATTTGGGAAAATGACTCTTACAAACACGGAGTGACTGTGTATATTACTACTTATGCATTTTTAATTTAGAGTCTTGATGGTAAGAGTGGAAAAGGGTATATTTAAAATCTCTTAACCAGTCAATTTTTTTTTATCCAAAATATAAAAAAGAAAGGCCCGTTTTTTATTGCATATAACTAAACGTCATAATTAATAAAATGAAAAAAGATAGAATAATTTTTATTTATAAACTTAAATTTTAAAGTTTTTACAATTTTACAATTGTAAAACTCAAAAAGTCCTTATATTCGATTTCTAAGTATAATCTGCAAGCTATGAAGTGTGTGTCTCTACCTCTCTCTCTCTCTCATATATATCTTTAAAAAAAAGTTTTCTTGTCCTTACATTTTCAAATGGTGGAGAGTTTTGTGTGTGTACACTTACATACAATTTGGATCATGGTGTCTCTGCTTCCAAATATAATTCATATTTTTCCAAGATAGGGTTTTCGCGATATTTGTATTATCCAAAATTTCAAAATAAATAAATAACTGTGCTGGTCGGAATGCATAAGTTTTGAATACATTAGAGCAAAAACTTTAAAAATTAAATTCCTGTCTTTCATCAAATAAAGATTTCCGCCTTTAAAATGAAGAAATTTTCGATTGAAAAGCATTTCAGTGCTATAGACAAAATATGCACGTGTATAACCTTTTAAAAATTCTAACACTAAGTAATATCTCTAAAGGATTTAAAAGTACGCGCAAATCAAAGAAAGTATCAATGTGTTCGTACAGCGTACGAGTGAATATTAACGTCACACTGTTCAGCTACACGAGGGCTTTTGGTGACGGAGCTCGTGATTTTGAAACATGGTCATATGGCGAGGACCACACCTGAGCTGGCACCCTCCCCGTTTGAGCTCTCGACAGATTTAACGCGCATCGTTCCCCTACACAGCGGGTCTTCCAGAGCTATAGGCTCGAACTCATGACACGCCGGTCATGAGTCTGTTACCTAGGCCACCACTGCCATCGTCCAGCGTACAGGCAAACCAGTTGTGACCAACTTTCCATAGCCCGTACTGACAAACAAGTTAAGGGGTTAAAATGGTTCGAGAAAAAAAAGCACTTTGATTCTTCTTTTTTACAGATTAAACGAAATCTTCAATACTTTACTATTACATGTAAAACATTTGCAGTAAAAAATAAAGGCAATAATGTACCACTATAAATGCAGTTGTGTCAATATATTTTTTCTAAAATTTATATTGCAATGTTAAATTAATTTTTGGGGTTGCGTAAAAATTTTCTAACAATTTATTCATTTGAAATTGTAAATGAAAAATATGAATTAATACATTTATTTTTTAAAAATATTTTTTGCTAGCAGTTTAAAGGAATTCAAACAATTACAACTTCTGAGGAGAAGAAAATGGATTTTAAATTATTTTTTGTGCAGTATTGCTTACATTGTGTTAACGTATAATTTTGCAAATAATTTATATTTTAAAGGAATAAGGGGGAAAATATGAATATGTATACTAAAATGACATAATTACATTCATGTATTACCACGTGACTGATACGCTTAAATTCAAAAATTACCACCCGCAACCGCTATGTATAATATACTCCAATATTTTTATGTTTTTGCTCAACCTCATCAATTACATTTTATTTTTACTTTAAAATTTAGAAATAGTGCTCAGGGTTCCCTCTCTTATTTAGAACTTAAGTACATTACATATTCCAAATCTTGTTATTCTTAAACATATTATTCATCATATCACAAATATTGATTGATATGCTTTACAATCAAGATATATCCTGTAAGATTTTTACAGGGCTTTTTACTAACCTAAAATGGCGTATTAGATTATTATATCGCTTGAGTCTTGAAACTAATTTACATTTTTTGAATGGATGGTTCATTTGAACCTAACTTTAGTACTCTGTTTACTATGGGACTAAACAGTTATATATATATATATATATTAAATGCTTTCATAATTCTTAGAATTATGCTAATATTCATCACGCATTAATTTTCTATAATCTGTATTCTCTTTCACATATTAAAATATGAATAAACGTTTTCAACGTGCAGAAACTCGATACAAATTTTCAAGTTGCCATATAATACACTATTCATATATTTTCACTTTTAAGTATTATTTTGGACTGGAAAATATGCAACTCTTTGTATAAGCTTCTGAATTGTAAAATAGTTGAAGTAAATTTCTGACATAGCTCAAAAGTTTTATGGGGTATGCTGGTTGTGTAAGTGGCTAATTATTTAACATTAGCTGTCTCAGTATCGATTCATCCGGCTGTCAGCTTTACAGAGTAGACAGTTTAATTGCAAGATTAATATATGGGGTTGATGCTAGAGACGTCTAAATCGGATTAGATTTATGCATCAATTAATATGTTGAGCAAACAAGTATGGAATGAAATTGACCTCAATACAACGTGGGTTTCCGAAATTTTGAGAACTGAGGAACCATTTGTAATCTGAATGTGTTGAATGTTATTAATTAAATGGAGAATTTCAGTGTTAAAATTTTAACATTTTAGAGAAATTCTTTGCAGTCACTGGTCACCTGATCAATCTTATTTACTTCTTGACCTTAGCAATTCCCTTTAGCCCCTTGATTTCCGATTAAAATTTACGCGACTTTTTTCCCCAGTACTAGCGTTTTTCTCATAGGTGAGCAGATGCGGTGTTTTGGGGGGAAAAGAAAGGGTAAAATTAATGAATTTTTTCTCTGAAATATAAGTAAAACCTTCGCAAACACTATAGAAGACATTTTTATTGCACTCCAAAACCTTCGGAATAGTTTTACCGATAGCAGCGCAAAGAAAATAATTGTATTTCAGAAGGACGGATATATACGTCTAGGGCACATAACACAGGGATTGAGCTAGACGGATATATACACCGGGGGCACTTAAGGGGTTAAAGAATAAATAAAAGAATACAGCTAAATTATTTTTGACATATTTGTAATTAAGAGTTTTGTGGAAGTATATTGTCTGTTTCCGTATAATTCTGAATAATATTTCTCTTTCATAAAACAATCAAATTATTTTAGCATTAAATATAATTTCGCATTGCACTTTTTTCATCAAATCACATCTCACGAGATTCTTCTCACGACATCTTAAACACTGGAAGTGGTAAAGAAAATCGAATTTCATGCCGATGCTGAAAATGATTAGGAAAATGAAATTCCACGAATCATCAACCTTCTAGATGCGTGAGTGGAATTTCTCGCAATCGCTTTTCCTTTGTTTGGACAAGAAACGTTCCAGAAAAGCAGCTAGACACCATTAGCGAATACGGAAATAAAGTTTTCCTCGGCAAACGGCTGAAGATGCCTGTGAGGTCTTCATGCCTTTCCATCGGTTCCATTTAGTTCCATGCATTAAGCCATCAAGCAGGCGATCAGAACGGAAAGAGGCTGAATCAGAATTTCCAATGAGCTATTCAAGGTTGTGCAGAGAGCGGTAGAAACGATTGTGATGGAGCGAGCTCCATTCAAAATTTTAATACCGGTGTGAGCTAGACTACAGCAGAGCATTCTCGTGCAATTGGCGCCGCACGCAACAATTAACGAAGGAGCAAGGGACGAAAAGTTGGGAGCATTTAGATACGCTAAAGTATACATATGAAAATACCTACTTAAGCCGATTGCCAAAGCTTCTCTCTAGAATTAGTTACCTATTGTTGAGACATCGGAACATCGGAACATAGAAATAGGGAAATTGTTAAATTTGTGTCAAGATGGAAAGGTTTGATATGGTCAGGTTATTAATTCCATGTGCTTTAGCTAGAAGATATGGACTTCGAATCGATTCACAGTGCACTTGATATGACACTGATACGGATCTTGATGCTTCATTATATTGAATGGACGGCACTCGCTTTCTCAACAGTGTTTAAATATCTGCTTAGTGGAAATTTGAATTAAATGAATTTCCTTTAATTCTATTTGCCAGGAAAGAGAATGAACATGTTACATAACATTTCGTTTAGGGAACTATACTTTTGTTCAATAAACAATTAGAATTAAAGTTAAACTAATTCAAAACATATTATTATTATAATTATTTAAGAAAACTATCTTTTTAATAAGTACAAATAATTATTAAAATTAGAAACATTAAAAACTTATCTATCATTAACTTATATATTGATATAAAAATTATTATATTTAAGCATGCTATATAAACTTATTTAATTGTAATCATAAGAATTATATGTATCACCATTTCTATTGTGGGAATTTCAATAAATTTTTAACGGTTTATTTTACTTTTTATACAGTTCTTTTGTTTTGCATGATCATACTTATAAAGTAAAATCATTTGCTTAAAGTTACTATCATATACATTAACAAAAATCTGTTTTCCTACAAAATTAACACATATCACTTGACTAAGTGTAAAATAACAGCAAACAAACGTGACTTTAAATGTTTAAATATAAATGCAATATATTACGATAAATCATTTTTTAATCACTTTTAAAAAAAAAGTTTATTTCTATTTCTAATTGCTATTAGGAGTAAAAATATCTTCTTAATATATTTTTTCAGTCATTTTTGGATTGTCGGATGAAAGAATATTACTTAATCTCAGTGATCTACAACACCTATAGTTAGATTGTAGTCAGAAACAATATATCTCTTTGGCTAGAGTATATCTTCATTTATTTTATTTTTGAGGCTGATTGTGGAAGTATCACAATATTTCTCAACACATAAACACTATCCATTGAATTGAGCCAAAAAATTTTTCCCGATGTAGATTTGGATTGCACAGAGATGAAGCCAAAATAAACTTATCCCAATATGTATTGACGTGTAACAATATATATATAAAATGCTCTTAAAAAACACCCCTTATAATACTCGGGTGTGACATTTTAGAGCACGAGTGCCGTGCTCAAAATAATCTCTGGCATGACAGTAAAATTTTAAATGTGATTTTTATTAATAATTTTCCATTTTATAAATGTGTGTATGAATCTCAATTTTCTTTCGTGTGTGTGTTTGAATGGACTGATTTCCTTTTTCTTAATAGTTATGTAGCACGTTGAGGCGTTTTAAATATCGAATTCCCAATTTATTTTGCAGTGAAACAGTCATTAAGCAGCTCATTATGAATTGTTATTATTTAGTTTACATGAATTATATTATGTGGAATCTTAAAAAGAAAAAAAAAAATTCGTACTTAATACGAAATTTTTCCCTGTCAGAAAATCTGGAGTTGAATGACAAAAGTTGAAGTTATCAGATAGATTTTATTTCTTTTGGAAACTTTTCCTTTTCTTGATAGCCGAACAGCATAACAAACTGCCTTAACTTCTAGAAAGATAAATTTTGGAATCGAAGGCTAGCTTCTCGTACTTCGCCGTAAGCTCGTGCGGCTCATTCCTCTGGTATCTTTCTCTCTTTACTCATGGGAGATTCCAACTTCCAATACCCACTGGGTGGCATGAACAAAAAAAATAAGCACGAAAAAAAACATCCTTGAAGTCAAGCTTTTGGCAAGATTTATTTTCTTTAAGAATGTTTGGTGGAGAATCTGGGTGTTATTCGTGATATTTTTAGCAGCAGCGTCTCACAATGAAGAGACTTGCTTGATATTGTCATGGCGTGTCATTTACCGTGAGCCTCTAGGGCTCTTACATCTATATATGCAGCATAGTGTTTGTTTAGTTGCTTACTTTTCTTCAGATATAAGAAAATGTAACTATGTTCTTTTGCAAGCAACAAAGGATAACAAAGAAATTCCACGGAAAAAACTTTTTTTTTATATATTAACATATTAATCATCACTTTAGTAAATTATCTTTGTTTTGTAAAGGCTGTTTGTACTATGGATTTAAGTATTAACTTTTAATATAAGTGTTTAAAATATATTTCTGCCTGGTAACCTAATAGTCAATAGTTTGGTGTTTGTTTAAAAATAATGATAAACATTTTTCATGTATTTCTTTTACATAATCATTGTTTTTTTTTGTTTGTTTTTAATAGTAAACTATCGATATTTCTTTAAAGTCTTACAGTTAAAATTTTGGTTATTATAATCATCATTTTTAAAAAGTATTTTAAATATAGCTTTAAGATAAATATACTTTTTCTAAAGATTCCCGCTTTTTCAAATTCTGTTTCTGGAAAAGCTTCACAAGCGTTTCTCAAACAGTTGTGTGAGATAAACCTATGTGCGGACACGAGCAAATCTAAACGTCGAAAGTAAAAGATTATTTAAAATAATAATTAATTTACTGAAAGGAAGCAAAACAAAATGTATCCTGATGTAATAAAAAATAAAATTAACATTTACTGTGATATAATATTCTTAGAAAAGTATCAGTACTACTCAATGTATTTGATAATTAATTTCTCAATATTAAGTTAAGAACAAGTATAATAATTACTAGTGATTTCCATGATCTTGTCATATACAAACTTATATACAAATGTAATACTTACTTCTATAGATAATTTGTAAGCCCGTGGGTAGCCTAGTGGTTAGAGCATCGGACCCCAGACCGGAAGGCCTGGGTTCGATGCCCGATGCCACCAAATGCCCGCCGAGTACAAATCGGAGAACGTGCTCGTTAAATCTGTGGGTCCGAACGGTGTCGCCATCTGTCGTGTTGTGTGAGCAAAATCGCACTGTCACCCTCTTGGGGGGGCCAAAGCCTAGGCTAATGACTGACGTAAAATTACAGCTCTTAGCCGCGATGAATTTCGTGGACCTTGATCTGATGTGACTGTCGATCAGGTGGCATAAACATCAACAACAGATAGTTTGTACAGTTTATAATTAAAGTGGTATTGTAGCGTTACGTCAAAATACATTATTGAATTTATTGCATGGAGGGGGTGCAATGACAATTATTAATAAAAATTGGGCCACAAAAGTTGAAAGTTTAAGGAGCACTGCGCGCTAACACTCATTTAGCATTCCATTGAGTTCTTAGATTTACATATTTTTATTTTTACTTTATAAATTAGAACAGCTCTTTTCGGAATAATAATTTCTGATACTCAATTCCCTTAAATGGCTCAAACATTCCTTTTAAAAATTAGTATTCAAAGAAATGAAAAACATTCACATATTTGTGTAGCAAAAATATTAATGCTACGATCACTTTGCATAAAAGTCCAACCGTTCTGCTTTTTCTCAAAGGAGGAAGAGCCTGGAAAATTTTATTGTCTCAAAACTATTTTTGGTAAATGTATTTCTTTTCTGTTCTATGATAAGGCGTCATAGCCGCCTAGTCCTAAAATGGAATAAAAATTTTCTTTCCTCCCACTGCATTCTCTTGCTATGGCTTACTCTACTCCAGCTCAGTATCTTATCTGTAAAATTATTCACTTCAAAAGAATTCTCTAGAAATAACTTCATTGAAAATCGAATAAAAACATTTAGAATAATACATCAATCAAGATATAATTTCTCAACAGTTTTACAGTTATAAGTGAAATAATTTATTGAGTTATTTATTAATTTTTTAAAAAATTGTTCTTGTATTAATAAAATATTGTTGAGTGAGTTAGTGAGTGTGTATTAACGTCACACTATGAAACAATACGAGGACTAAATGGTGACGAACCTCGCAATATTGCAACTTGGTCAAGTGACCAGAATGACACCAAAGCTGGTACCCTCTCACCAATCTACCCTACCACATAAACAAGAGGACTTAGAGCCTCGACACTTTTAACGTGTATCAACCCCTCTACATGGCGGGTCTTCAGTGGCACTAGGCTTACGCTCATGACACTCCGAACACGAATCAATGACCATAACTACTAAAATGGTTTTGAATGAATAATTTTTTACCTGTTTGAAACAGAGAAATAGAGAAATATGAAATATATGATTGCCTGTGATGGTTTTCCCCTTTTTTATTTCAGTTTATATTGCTAAAACGCTTATTTGAAGTTTTTCAAAATAAATAAGATTATCAATATAGTTACATAGGGCATTTTTTAAACATCTATTCAAATTTTACAGCTATTATACATATTTTAAAAAGATGGAAAGAAGTAAACATTAAACTATTTGCTTTTTATGTTTATTTCTATAACTATTTTAAGTATCCGATCTTAGTACAATATAAATTGAACAATTAGTTATTTAAACTTATAACTACTTACAATATCTACGTGATCTTGCAAAAACCTGTATATTTAAAGTATTTTGTTTATTTCTTAACAGAAAAAGTACATGCAAACAATCTATGTAAACAATTTTATATTAATCACATAAAACTGTGTTTCAGTCAGAAGAGTCAATATTATAACGTAGATGGTATATTGTGGATTATTTTCTCTCGTCTAAGGCTGGCATAAGTGAAAAGGATTTATTCTTTACATCAGCGTTTCTCAAACTGGGGAGCGAGCCCCCTAGGGAGGTGTGATATCCCTATGTAGGGGGCGAGAATATTAAAAAGTCAAAATATTTAAAACTCTGAATTTTTTCTGAAATTTTTAATATTTTGACGTTATAAAAATTAAATACGCATTTACATTGATTAAATATACTTATAAATTTATCAGTACTGCACGATATTTTTGATAATTAATTTATCAATACATTATTAAAAACAAGTTTGATAATTTGTAATGACTTCCCTGAGCTTGTTATATACCAAATTTAATACTTATCTTGATAATTTTTATGGTTTACAATTAAATTCGTTTGGTAGCTTTAGCGTCAAAATACATTTTTATTGCATTCAATACATTGTTATTGATACAAGGGGGGGGCGCGATGAAAAGTATGATTGAAAATTGGGTCGCAAGCACTGAAAGTTTGAGAAGCACTGCTTTACATAAACATAAATATTTAGTTATTTAAAATTCATTTTTGCTAAATCAAATTTATATGAAAAATCATTGTGCGTACGCATATTACGGGAAGTATTACAAACAAAATGCTTCAGTTAATTTTGGATATATGCATGTAACAAAGGTGATTTATAGTTTTTATTTAATTATCCACCTATCCATAATAAATACATCCCATATAAAATACTCATCTAGTTTGAAAATCTTCTTTCGAAGTATTCCTAGCATGAATCTAGTTTCACAGCTTCGGCTCTATCTACCGTATCTTTCTCGGCTGTATTAGAAACTCAGGAAACTCACATAAAGCAACTAAGCGCGGGTGTGATAAGATTAAAGTTGAAGTCCGTTAATGCTGCTTATAACCTGTCAGGCGTAACTCATAACTGTACCTTAGAGAACCGATGTTATTATGCATGAAATTGCAATTTCAGCCAATTACTTTGTTATCATTGCTCTACGTAAGTTTGGTTAGAGTTTTGTGTGTAAGAATTTTATTGGAGTTCACGGGATTGATTTTTACGAGGCGGTTTCTCACCATCATTCGATAATTTCGAATTCTACGTAGCAACTTTTATTCAAGGATATCCCAGATTCAATTTGAAGTCAATATTATTATGCAGTTTTAATGTATGTTAGCCTAAGATATCAGCATAAAACTTCTTAAATGTTCAAAGCATCATCTCTTGTGTTAATGATGTGGTTTTTAAATGTGGGTGGCATCTATGTTTAAATAGTAATATCAACATTTAGAAAAAGTAATTCCATGCTAGTTTCAAAGAGATTGCTGTTTGAAACATCTTATTTGCTCCTTAATTAAGTTTTAACCTTTTAATAATGAATAAAAAGCTAAAAATATTATTGTACAGTTCAAGCAAACTTTTGCTATATTTAATCATTGAGTAAGACTAAAATAAGATGAACAAGTGTGTGCTGCATTGATGTTAAAATGTTTGTATATATATATATATATGTGGGGGGGGGGTATACATCTAAAACTAAGTTATACTTTTTTGTAATTTTTGAATAATCTCAGATAATTCTCAGAATTTTTAAAAATGTTATCAAACTTAGGTGTTGAAATATATATTTTAGCTTGATAAAAATAAATTAAACCTACATCGGTGAATTTTATACGCATTTGAAAAGTTTTTTCAGTGAGAAAATGATTTTAAATTAAAAACACGTACAAGGATAAGATTTTTTTTTCATTTTTCAGAAAGAGTTATTTTAGCAAGCCATTTTAGTTTTTTTAAAATCCTGTTTTCGGCAACTTAAAACGGAACTGTGCATCATACAAAATAAACATATAAATTTTACATTATGTACTGCGCACTCTCTCAAATGTTATAAAAATATTGTGTTTGTTGAAAAGTGGGAAATAACACTCTTTGTTTTCTACGAAAATTACATATTCGGTATTCACTAAATAAATCTCTTAGAATTGTAAATAAATAACAAAGTTTCCAGTGCCATATATATATCAGAATTTTATAAATTTTCTTATTAATTGTGCTTTTTGATACTCACAACGTAAAGGAGATTAACTGTCCACGAATGGTTTTTGTTTCATAAAATCACTTCATATTTAAATATGCATCTAATTTCCTGTTGCGCGTCATAAAACCTTTCTATTTGAACTATCTAAATTACTTAAAACGTGATAAGACGTACCCGAACATCGGAAGTTTTTGAGTTACAAATTTAAAATACATAGGGAATACATGTTTTTTAAAATTATGTTCCAATTTTCTTTCAAAATAGAAAGGCTTTAGTGGCAGTTCAGATATTTATAGAAATGACTTAGTTTAATCGAAGTTAACGATACGCAATTGGGGGAGTAATCAATAGCTATATTAACGTCGCACTATGAAGCAACACTAGGGCTATTGCGACGGACCTCGTAAGTCTGAGGACATATAAACTGGCACCCTCTCTTCTAACTTCCACACCCACGGGCTACATATAACCTCGAAAGATTTGCGAGCATAGACCCTCTCCACACGGTGGTTCTTCAATTGCACCAGGACTAGAACTCGTGACACTCCTGCCACGAGTTCATGACCATAACCACTAGGCTACCGTAGCTACAGCTATGTCATAGAAACTATTATTAAACTTGAGTGCTTGAATTCAAATTAATTGCTGTGATTTCGTTATTTACTGCATATATATATACATTAATAATTTTAATTTATTTACTTTTTTTTCTTCTTAGTGATCCAGTTGGTCGCCAAGATTCGGATTCAAACGAGAAGGGTCGGACGACAAAGTTTGATAAAGTTACCTGGGCTGAGTATGAAACCGTGCACCAGAAATATCTATTAATAGGTAAATTATATTTTGTGGCTCATTTTAATGATAATTTTAGAACAATTTCATTTTACTAATTTTCTTTATCTTAATGTAAGTAAGTTTATTATAAATGTGTTCCATATATTTCTTTTTGTCATCTAATACTGTGATTTAATATTATTTAAATTTTGAGCTTGTGCTTTGGGAAGCAATGTAATAAAAGTCCTTTAATTTATCTCCTGTTTCATATTTTTAATTTGTAACAATTATGATTCTTTTATGAAAGAGTGGTTCTTTAATTAATAAGAATTATACTTAACCCTTTGAGCTATAAAACTAGACACTTATTTATAAATTAAATTGTTTAAGCAACTCAACAATTCCCATTCTTAAGAAATAGGATAATTCCTGGAAAGCTATAGAAGAAGGTTAACGACTTGACCATATATTTTTCAAGATATTTTAAATGCTTACCATTGAATTAAATATTTAGGAACGTTACACGGTAGTTTGAAAGTAAAAAAAAAAATCCTTTCTTCTTCAACAAATGTGTGCCGTTTGATTTTACATCGTTAAATTTCTGTTGGTAGTATTTCTAAATTTTGCACGTTAGTTTCAAAGATCCTTCTTCATATCAATGAAGGATCGCAAACCCGCGTCAACGATGTGTATGTAAGTACAGCTGTTAAACACCATGATTTCGCCTTCTTAAAGCGGACATCTTCAATAAAACTGTATGAATGATATAATAAAATTTTGATATAAATGGTTACCTCCATAATAAAAATCAACGAGAATCAGTATTTATTCAGATTATCGACTCATCTTTGAAAATAACTAATACTTATTTTTTCGCTAAATAATGATACACTTGGCTCCACAAAAGGCGAGCTCTTTGCAATAGGGTAGACAGAATGCATGCGAATTATGTACGTGAAAAGACATCTTTATTTGGCTGCATGTATGTATCGAGTAATCTTGGCATTGACTGTACATGATGCAAGTATTCTTACGTATAGCCAATATTGTGCACATGATCTGACTCCAAGGCTGGATGAAAATTTTGATGAATATGCAACTTGTCAGAAAAAAATGTCATTGTTTCTTTCCCTTTTTAATGCAACTTGTAATAATCAAAAAGTACTTTCTTGAGGCTGATATTGAAAAGATTCAAACATAACATTACAAAGTCCTAAAATATTCATAGGCAGAAGGCAGACTTCGGAAAAAAATTGAGAATTAGGGTCCTTCATTCCTAAAGGTTGGGGACCACGGGTCTAAAAGGGCAATATTAAAATTCATTAATTTTAAAAAAATCAATTTTGAAATTTTACTTAAGAGAACACCATCATTATGAGAAATAAAATCTTCAAGTAACGGTGAACCTTTTTCGCTGTCTTTTTGGGAAATCTTGTCAAAATCTTTCAATAAAAACTGGTAGCCGATTTTGTGTTATATTCTTGAAAATATGACTGGTAAAAGATCATTCAAACTGTCTTATATAGATATTCTAGATTAGATTAAGAATTGTGTTTATTATGCTGATTTTGAGAGGAATTGAACCTCTCATTCATACTATTAATAGTGTGTAAAGAGAGCTCTACGCAAAATAAATTTAAATTTCAAATATTTGGAGAAAACAAGTAGGAATTTTTAAAATTAGGTTTTAGTATATATTCTTCTTCATATAACTTTATAGTTCCACTTTCCTATGTATAAAATTCAAAATATAATAAAAATGAGTATATAGTTTAAAGCACTCTCTTTTAAATATGTTTACTTCTCAAGGATATATTTTGGATAATATAAGTATTCAATATGTGAGGATATAATCTAGATAATATAAGTCATTTATATATAAAAATAAATTTTAACTAGGTGATAGATGATTATTAAAATGGTACATAAGTTCAAGTTCTTTAGATGTTAATAGATACGCAAGTTAATGATTAATTTTTCCTTTTAAGACAATGAAATCCATGTAAAAGGCATACAAATAAAAGATAATATAAACAAATGTTTCCCCCGTAGACAAATAAAACATTAATTTCAGATACTATCTCCTGAAGAACACATTAGGAATACACACTGTGAATATGAATACTTAGCATATTATAATGACCAGATTATATGAGATATGTTATTTTTTCTGCATAATAATTATTTTTATCTTTTATTTAATTAAACTGAATAAAGGAGGGGATTAATCATGCGATCGCCACAAGTCATAAGAAAATTGTATAACGTAAATATAGAACTCCGCTATTTTTAATCTGCTAGATATATAGCACAAAATTCAATGTTTTAAAATTTATTATATTAGACATTTATAGTGCACTTTTAAATATTATCAGCAAGATTTGAGTCAACAAGATAGAATTTTTTTTAAAAAAATTTTTCGTTGTTTAGAGTTTAGAATGCATTCAAAAGCTCAAAATGAAAGAAACTCAGAAAAGGTATTTCTAAATATTAAAATATGTATAACATGTTTACTAGCAATTTTAAATTATTTATGTTCCTTTAAATAATTTGAATGATTGTATCAATAAAAGAGATTCTAATTTTTTGTACTTTAAATTAAAGTAGTCAAATTAGTAAAAAGTACTTTTCTGCGTTTGAGAAATTTAAGTTTCTTCAATGTTAATTATTTATCTGAAACTACTACTTGTGTGACCCTTCAATTAAAGAAAATTAAAAACAGTAGTATAAACTACTACACAAATAATACAGATTCTTCCTTCAAATCACTCTTAAAATTCACTCTGGTATAAAATTAAAATAAAGAAATTTAGGAGAGAAAATAATGATAATTTCAGTAGTTTAATTAAGAAATTTCTATGCATCGTGAAACATGACGAGGAAACAAATGAAAAAAAAAATCTTTGCATTCACACCCCACACGTTCCAAAATTACTTGATAAAAAAGGAAAATAGTTCTCTAAGTTTTGCCTCTGATTATTTCATCACAGCACACGTTACACATTTTTTTTTTTTTTTTTGAAATTTCAGGTCTTCAGATAATGAAAAATTTAAATTAAGTGCCAAGTTTAAGAAAGGCGAGAAACTCACTATCCTAGTGTTATTATAGTTCAACACCCGAGAATTGCGAGTTCTTCAAGCATTAGTGTGAACAAGAACACTGAGATTCCTTTATTAAGAAACACCTGAAAATTTTTTAAATTCTTCGCACTCGAGCAGCAATTACAGGTGCAGAAAAATAGTATATAAAATGTGAAAGGGAAGAAAGGGTAGGTCAGTAAAGTAGATAAAAAGAAACTCTTGATATTTTAAAATGAAACTGCAGTTATAGGAAAGATTAAAAATTGGTCTCCATAGATTATAAGAACGATACCAGTCCTTACAATTACAGACAAGATATTTTATTAGATTTTGGGTAAATGCATCTTGAATAGTTTGATTTAATTTATTTATTAAGAAGTAATATAAAAAAAACTAGTATTTAAAATTAATTTACAAAAAAAATATTTAATTAACGTCTTATTAAAAAAGCTTTAACTGAAAGTTTTTTAGTAAATATGCTCAAAAAAATTAAAATAATAACTATAAGCAACAAAAGAATCCAATGCTTATACTTTAGCTATATTAAATCAAGGGTCGTATAAGTCCTGTAGGTGTTTAAATTTGCGGTGTTAATCCAGTTTTTTTTTCGGAAGTATTTTATTATGTATTGAAAACACGTTATTTATACAATGCATTGATAAACTTTTTTCCGAATTGTATGATAGATAATTCAGTCAAATTGAATAAAATATAATTAAACTGTTGAGAAATTAAAGATTATGTAAATGGAATGGGAAGGAAGATAAATTCGATTAGCATTGCTGAGATTGTATGATGTTTTTTTTTCATAAAAATTACTTTCAATTCATCAACTGAATTCAAAAGACTTTTAAATCCATCAAATTCTTCCTGCCATGTATATATTTACTGCCCCTCTATACATGTATCATTTATGACTAAACTCTTAGGGTTTTAAGTACATTAACCTCCAATTATTCTGTGTTAGAACGTACAAATAATTTATTCATTCAAATTCAAAGTTTTATTTTGCTAACAATCATCAAATTGCGGAGAGCAAGAAAGAAGTTGCATTTTTAAACAGAAATATGGAAATTTAGATTTCAAATGTAAATTTTATTTTTTAAAATACTTCATTATTTCGTTAATGATGATCTTGATTTATGCCAGTCTTTTCAGGCTGAATATATTTTTCTTATTTTTCTCTTTTCATTGAAAAAAATAAATAAATAAACAAATTTAAAAATTCCTAATTTTTACATAGAAATTTTATCTAAAGAATTTTTAAATACTTTTATTGATACACCATAGTTTCTCTCAAAGTAAGAGATAAATTTGTGTGCTCTTAAAAGAAATTTTACAATAACATAGCTTCCAAAGCTTTATAAATAGTTATATAATTTTTAATGAATGGCATTTCATTCATTGGACATTTTTCTTTTATTATTTTAGAATTGCCTCTAATATTTTCGACTGATTAATGTAGTAAGTTATTTTCGATATTCGAACGAATAAAATTACTTTTAATTTAATATTTAGTATACAAATTTATTTATACTAGTTAGAACATAACAATTATTTTAAAACGTCATTTGTTTGCATATTTAAAATTGAAAAATGCTTATGGTTTCTTATATTCTTTAATATTTTGTTGATATGTTTTTACTAGATAATTCAAACTTTAAATTTATTGTTCTGAAGAACTTATTATTTATTTAAGATTTAAATTTATTTAAACGTCATTTTAACTTCCTCCCTGGAAGAATTTTTAAGCAAACACATATGAAGGATTAAGTATGTTAATACCATTTAATACTCTATTTCAGACGACTTGTTATTGATCCGAGTTTCGCAAGATAAGATTATTTTCTGCTTATGAAATTATAAACATGTGTTATCCAGATAAAAAAATCTTTTTATTTCAGCTGAGAGAAAATATTTATGGTTAGATATAATAAGATTAAACCACTTCACTGCTCTGAAATCCTTGCATTTATCGTTCTGTTTCTGACATGTTGCGGAGGGCATCCATGTTTTCATACTATATCCTTGGTTTACCAAAGATGGTGAAATAGAAATATAGCAATGTCTTGTTCAGATTACGAAAAGTTGAAATCCTCTTTATTTCGCATTGGAATTGACACTAATTATTATACGTATTAGGATATTGTCCGAATACACTTAAGTCGCTCCATAGGTCATTTCTGTTTGTGACAGTTGAGGGCATTTATATTTTTATATTATGCCCTTGGTCTTCTGAAGGGCATGAAAAGTAATTTATCTTCCATAGCTATTAGACATTGTAATTCCCTTG
>BMAO01035242.1:0-34122 GCA_019973975.1 Trichonephila clavata
CAATCTTGGATGATGCAACAAGTAACCGTTCCATTTAAGCTTTTGATTTTGGTTGCTAGGCGTTGGCCTGGTTGCTACCCGGTCTTTGTTTTACAAATGAATACACTGTTCTGAGTAGTGAGTACTTCTTTCTTTGAAACGATTGACTTTGATACTCACTTTTTTTCCCTATTCCTTAGTGCACGTGCACCTACAATCGATTGTATTAATTTGTCCTTGGGGTTATGATCTGTTTCTTAGAAGTGATCCTTCTTTCTCAGAATGATCCCTTTTTTAGCTCATTTCTTAGTTGTGAGCCCTTGCACGTGTGCTGAGTTTTAATCTTTGGTGTTGGTGCATGTGTACCTTAATTCTTTTGTTCTCAATACAAGTCCGTTGCTATGTGATCACCCATGATCTCTTCTCCGGGCCGAGAACATTTTCATCCTAATGATACTATTTTCACACCTATATGCTTTAATTCGGGGTAATTATCCCAATTTTCCTAGTATTATAGTATCAATCTTGGTACACATGCACTTACCTGTTTCTCTGAACGGTGTATTCTATTATGTTACAGGTTGCTAGGTTTTTTTTTTTTAACATTTATAAACCCGTGCACCACCGAACGTATAACACGGGGTAAACAACACAGACAGAAGAAAGGATTACAACACAAACATCCATGCCTTCTCCGGGATTCGAACCCAGTCCCTGCGGCACCGCAGTCAGCTTCACTGACCACTATACCGGATGGGCGGCTGCTAGGGGGGTTTTCCTTCCTTTTTTCTGCTGGGTAGTGACCTCATCGCCTTCCTTCATTGACCACTGCTCACATTTGCATGTACCTGCTTGTGGACACTTGTTATTATTAATATTAAAACTGTTGCTATATTGTTCTACCTGTACAGGTGTGCCAAATGTGTTTTCTCTTTATTATTCCTCTCCTCGTGGTTGGATCTTAACGTTCTTGGTGTCCAGGTGTTCGGTTTGTCCCCCCCCCCACTTGTTACAAATATTTTTTCGTGGTTGGGGGAGGGCTTATGCGCTTAAATTTCGGTTTTTCGGTTTTCCCATGTTAAAACCCGCGTGCCATTTTTTTCGAGATATTTATTAATCATGGGTTGGGAACCGAATCAAATCCGGACTCTGCGTCCAGTTTTGGACGCAGCTTCTTTTAGTGCATTCCCCCCCCTCAGGGGACGTTTTCTTTAATAACTCTCACCTGGTCCACCTGGGCTTGAGACCACGCCCATTCGATCCGCCGCCACGAGTTCTACCTACCCTGTAAATTTCAGGCTCATGGGGCTATTTTTTCTATGCTTTTTAACACTTTTAAACTATTTTAAACTTTTTAAAATTATTTAATTCTTTCTTTTCTCCGCCCCCCGTTGTCCCACCTTTTTGGGACCTTCACCAATTGGTTCGCCCAAAGTGGGGCACCTGTCAACTGAAAAAGATTTTTTATTTTTCAATTGGGGGGGGGGCTTGGGAGCTAAAATTTGCTTGTCCCATGTTATCCTATGGGACATTCCTTTACACTGTTGTTGCTTGGCTTCCTGTGGTCGGACCCCTTTGTCCTAGTGTCCAGGTGTCCGGCTCGTCCCCCCTCCTCTTCCAGTGGAAAAATAATTCGAATCCCCTCAATTGGGGGGGGGCTTGGGTGCAAAAATAAGGTTGTCCCATGTTAATCCTATGGGACATACCTCTACATTGAAGATTTTAGTTTCAACGTTGGAGCTTCTAGATTTGGCAATCTGCCAAGTCTCTCGAAAAATACAATTCTGACGTTGAGCTTTTTCTTCCACCTCCCCTCCCCCCTCCTGGGGGATTCCCCGTTAATTTCTCGGCCCCCTTCCTCTTTGGTTGTTCTAACCGGTTGGGTTTTGTTGGGCCCCCTGTGAGCCTTCTTTTGTGTTATTTTTGGGGGGATCGGCCTTTCCTTCCCCTCATTTAACAATTTTTAATTTTTTCAAATTGTTCCTGTACCCGGGGTTTGGTGCTACAACATTCTTGTTTTCACAGTTTGTTGCCCCCTCGAGACCTTTCCATTAAGGTATCACATGAGGTGGGCCGTGGCCCAGGGGGGTCCTGTTAGCGTCCCAATTTTCCCCATGTTAATCCTATGGGGAACTTTGTATTTTTTCCATCTTCTCAGAATGACGTCAGAGCTTCGTTTCTTAGGTTGTGGCTATCCCCACACCTACGGTTTCCCATGACGTCGTTACTTTGGCGCTACCTCCCCCCCCCTCCCCCAAAAGGGGTTTCCCGCTCATTTCTCCGCCCCCCTCCACCTAGGTTTTTGGGACCGGGGGGGGGTTGGACGGACATTGTTGGGGGCTTGCCTCTGGCCAAGAGTGGGGTCAATTGCCCCACTCCTTCCCCCCATTTCACATTTTAAAATTTTTTAAATTTTTTCAAACTCCTATAACTCCTTGGGGTTTTGACCTACGGTCTTGATCTTTGGACAGTTTGTTCCCAGGACCAAGGTCTTTGCCCCCGCACTTCCTCTCCGTGGGTGGGGGGTCGGGGGGGCGAGGGGAAGTTAGTTTCGGTTTCTCGACGTCCTGTAACTCCGCCCCCTCGGCCACCCCCGACACCGGACTTGCTTTATCATCATCCCTGTGTTGTCCTCTCTCGACCATCTGAGTTTTGAGGCCCTGTCCCCCCCATTCATTGCTTTTTTCTGTTTTTTAAATTTTCCTTACTTTTTCAAACGCCCACGGCTTGGGAACTTTCCGTGCCAGACTCCCCAAATTTTTAGGGTTGGCTTCCCGCCTTGTGACCCTCCTTGGTTGTTAATTTCAAACAGATTGCTTCAATAGTTCGGTTTGGGGGTCCTTTCATGGTTTTCCCATGTTGTGGCTTGGCATACCTGTACACCCCCATTTTTAAATTCTTAAAATCTTCAATTTCTCGTGAATGGTGGGTCCTGGGGGTTGTTCTTGGTGTCTCGACTTCATTGATCGCCCCCTTCCCATCCACCTTTTCAGTTTTGCCCACCAATGGTGGCGCCCTCTTTCTCTGTTTTTAGTTCAGCCTTTTGTTAACGACCTCCTATCCTTCTGCAGTCTTAACTTACGGGGTTTTTCCCTATTTATTATTGTCCACAGTGGGTTCATGCATGGCCCCAATTGCCCGTGCAATCTGTGTGGTGTTAAAATTTTTTCAGTACGCTGGTTGCACTGGTCCGCGAGCTGATGTTCCCTTGTTATGTTTATTATGTCAACTTGTTTTTTGAATTTGTTCCTCTTGCATGACTGTAGCCCAAATTGGTGCTACACCTTTCCTTTCGCCCCCAATTTTCACTGTCGCTCGGGAAGCCCTGGATTTCCGTTTCTTTCAGGAATTTCTTTCAGGTGCTCTTGGGTGGGGGGTGATTTTCAGAGGCTCATTTCTTCAAACCTGTTCCGGTTCGCGGTCTGGTGCATATCAGGTACGTCTTTTGTTACTTTGTGTCTTTTTGTTATTGTTTTTTCATGTCATGTTGTGCACACGGTTTTCCTTGTACTTGTGTGGCTTACCGGCCCCGTCTCACGATTTTTTGACCTTTGTTTCAACTGGTTTTGCTACTGATCTCTCCTGAACCCTTCGTCAAGACTTTTGAACATTTTTCAATCGAACTGTGTTCGTCTCACCATTTGTCTTCTAGCATGATCCATCTCAATTGTAAAGCATCACTTGTTCCTTCCCTTGTGCTGTCCACATGCTGTGCTCTTCCTCATCGTCCTACCATGCCGGGCTCGTCTCCGTTCACTTGGTAGTGGGGCACCTTTCGAACTACTGCCAACTCAGTGTTCATTGAGCCATAGCCGGGGGTCCGTGATTGTTCGCAATTGCGGGTTGGCTTGTGTACTTGAACGTCACTCTTGTGCACTTGCTCTTGGTTCGACCTTAATGCTTGCTTGTGTGTTTCCTTTCTTTGTGTGGGAATCAAGTGTTGCTCCTCGTTTTTGATCATGCCAAAACATCGATCTGGTTTCTCAACCTCGACCCCACGTAGACATTCGCGGGGGTCCCCGGTTGCCCATCGCACCAGAGGCCAAATTTCTTTTGCTCGTGCGGTACAAATCGGACTCTGCAAGATTTGTCACCGCATGTTACCTGACACTCAAACTCTCTGGGCTCACATTAATGAGTCACATAGCCCATCTTCCAAGCAACGGCTCCCCCTGGCTGCATTCCCAATTGAGTTTCATATAAACATGGACCTCCAGAACTCCAATGTTTGGGAAATCTTTGGCTTCCAGCGACCGTCTGCCTCCAAGAAAAGTGGCCCTCCGTCTCATTGCGCCGAAACAGTCGCATCCGGCCCTTCTGAACAGGACCAGTTGGCAGATTCCCTTGAAAAGGGCCTCCAACTTGAACGATCCCAATCTCCTGTTGAAGTGTCGTGTGATCAAGAGTCAGCCACCACCCCTGAGCTCGCTCCTCCTTCAATTGAAGTGAAACCCAAAGCCTCAGGGCTGTCTTCGTCTTGGTGTGCCCCCGTCCGTGTTTTTACGGGGCTGGACACCCAACAGGCTGTCTCTCCACACTCGAAAAGCCCCCCGTTGCTGACGATTGATGTCCAGCACGGAGCACCAATTTGGCCCCCAGTGAGCCCAATTCTGTGTCATCTGCCTCCTCAATCCGAAGGCAATTCCGCCTCACCAGTGGGTGTGTGTTCCCCACCAATCGGTCAGCCACTCCTGTCTGACTCAATCTGTGTGGGTCCACCAGAACTCGATCAGGTGAAGAACCTGCCAATTCTTACAACAGTGTGCGAGATCCCAAAGACTCGTTCTCCTCCGAGATCCCAGTCACCAAACGTTCTCGACATCGTCCTTGGTGGCGATATATCTCTCCCCGACTCGCCGGACTTGACGGCACTCCGCAAGCAATGGGAGGGGAAGGTGACTGGATCTCCACCATCTCCTGGCTTCCCAAAGCCCTCGTTTGCTCAAGTGGCAGCAAAGTTCATTAGGCTTGGCACTCCTAAATCCGTGCTTCATGAATGCCACGATTGCAAGAGGAAGTTTTACACTGAGAATGGTCTTCTTGCACATCTCTGCAACAAATTACAAAATCCAGCCTTGGTGGTCACAAAGGAAGATTCAAAGGGTGTTGTGTGCCGGCTTTGTAAATTAACGATTGCTCCACCGGTGTCCATCACGCGACATCTCAAGGATGCTCACCCCATTGCCAAGAGTCTTCCTAAGAACAAGCTCAGCCAACACCCAGTGCGGCCCGTGTCATCTCAGCGACATGTCAGTTCTGTGAGAGGACGTTTAAATCCGCCAATGCGCTCGACAACCACATGCAGAGGGTTCACCACATCCAAAGACAGAATAAGCCGTTGCGGTCTGTCTCATCGCCACCCAAAAACGGTCGGTGGTGTCCTGCATGTGTCGGGTATGTTTTTGACGACCTTTCCAAGGCTGCCCACGATGGTCTCCACCATCCGAAGGTGATCACAGCCCCCCCACAGCAAAGCACCTTGCCACATCCGTGTCCCGAGTGCAGCTTTCGTGGGGTTTCCAAAAAGGCTGTGTTTTACCATAGGCGACAGGCTCACCCCAAGGCTGGTCCCAGTTCCAGGGTTTTGGAACCACCTCACTCTCAAATCGAAAGTGTTAGTGCTTCGCCACCCCAACCAACTCCTCCGGATCCTCTACAACCTCAAACACAAGGGGGTCTTTCGATCGTCGGGTCAGATCTGATCAAGTTCCCGATTGACCCCTTGTTCACATGTCCTATCAAAGGTTGCCGTTTTCAATCGAAGACCAAAACGTGGTATGCCACTAACCACTCGTTGAAGCGGCACCTTCTTATCACACACAAGAAGAGGGACCTCTCGGTTCGTTTCCTTTGCTCTCTATGCAACGAACCCATCAACAGGAAGCCCTCTTCCCATTCATGTCTTAAGGCCTCATCCTCAAGCAAAGCAATCCTGTCACCGCTTGGGATTGTCAGGAATGTGGGGAGACGTTCCCAACCAAGGTTGGCCTTGACAACCACTGTCTCGCTCACAAGAAAGATGCAATTAAAATAAAAGATGTCCCCGTTGTGGTTCCACCCCCAACAAAGGCAAAGAGAGTTGCGAGAAAAGAGAGAATCCGGAAACACACTGTTGGTTCCCCAGCCCTTGCTCCGCTTTCTGGGCTGCCGCCGAACACTGCGACGGATTCCCCACCACCTCCAGGAGATATTCCTCTCCCGCTCATTGACATCCAGGAGAATAGGCTTCTCTCTACCTTTGTTGAGCCGCTTAATGCGTTGCTAACCCATGACGACCTGCCTGGTGCGGTTGATGACTTCTTCGGCATCACTCAAGATCTGGTTGCCGTGGTCCAGCAACACTTTCGTATCAGAACGAATCTCAACAACCGCGAAGGGATCCCCCCTCGCAGGAAAGAGCTCGACCCCCAGGCGGTCCAAAGGTGTTATGGGTGGAATCGTCGGAAATTCATCCGCCAGTTAACGGGTGACAATTCCGAGCGGTGTAGGATTCCGAAGGCCGACATCGTCAGCCATTTTACCACTTCATAGAGTTCCCCATCGGAATCCCCAGACCTGCCAGCATGCGACCCACCTGAAAGACCACCGGTGGTCCATGCATTCACACCAACTTTCGTCGCCTCCTGCCTTCAATCGGCAGAGAATTCCGCCCCTGGTCCCGACGGGATTATGTACAAACAGTGGAGGGAGGTTGACCCAGGATGCAAGATTGTGTCGGCAATTTTCAACATTTGCCTGAAGCTGAACAAGATCCCGCCATCGTGGAAGTCTTCTTCCACAGTTCTCATCCACAAGAATGGCGAGCACGACGACATCACCAACTGGAGGCCAATTGCGTTGTCGAATACACTCTACAAACTCTTCACCAAGTGCCTGACACGCAAATTGGCTGACTGGTGCGAAATGCACGAAGTCTTCTCCAACTCCCAGAA
The DNA here is from genome assembly GCA_019973975.1 of Trichonephila clavata. Classification (NCBI taxonomy): domain Eukaryota; kingdom Metazoa; phylum Arthropoda; class Arachnida; order Araneae; family Nephilidae; genus Trichonephila; species Trichonephila clavata. The sequence continues at coordinate 6,912 of BMAO01035242.1, forward strand.
GGGGTTCACCCCTTATGATGGTGTCGTCGAACACAACTTCCTCCTGAGTCAGCACTTCGAGACCGCAAGAGCAGGTCATTCGGACTCGTTGGCTGCTTGGATTGACATTTCAAATGCCTTCGGGTCTGTTCCCCATGAGGTTATTCTCCACTCCCTCAGGTCCAGGGGCGTCGACCACGATTTCGTGTCATTGGTTGAAAATTTATACCAAGATTCAACCACATCGATCTTGACACAGGAAGGCCCTTCTCCTCCGATTCCGATCCAGCGAGGAGTCAAGCAGGGTTGTCCACTCAGTGGCATTTTGTTTAATCTTGCCCTGAATGACACCCTGACGACGGTACAAGGGCCAGAGGTTGATAAGCAGATCCTGGCATTTGCCGATGACATCGTCCTCTTGGCAAAAAACCAAGACCAACTCCAGGGTCTGCTGGACTGCACTTGGTAGTCACTCCAGAAGATCAACCTCAAAGTCAATCCGGCGAAGTGCGCATCGTTCCACCTGGCAGGGTCCACTCCGGTTGGCTCCAGGCCTTCTCCCTTCACCATTGGTGATTGTGACATTAAGATCTTGGGTGACGGCGACTTCGTCAAATATCTTGGGAAGCCTGTTGGTTTCCAAATGTCGAAGGATTGTTCGTCCATTAATGATGCTGTGTCGAACGCAGTTAAGATCTCTGCGTCTAAGTTGTCCCCATGGCAGAATTTGGATGCCATGAAGTCATTCTTTTTTCCCTCGCTGAACTTTGCCATGCGCACTGCGCAATTCCCAAAAGGCGATTGGCTAAAGGTTCAGCAATCAACAACCAAGGAAATTAAGGATGTCCTTTCCCTCCCAACAAATGCATCGGTCTCATACCTGCATGGGGATCGCTTCAAGGGTGGTTGTGGGGTTCCTGAAGCAACCAGGGACTCCGACTTCTACCTTGTCGACACGGCATTTAAACTTCTCACTTCGACTGACGAAGAAGTTGTCGTGAAGGCCCTGGGCCAATTGGTCAAGACTGTGAGGCATCGCCTCCAGAGGGAGCCCACTAATGGTGATCTGGCTTCCTTCCTTTCTGGGTCCATGGAGGGGAAATTCCGTGAGACAACCAACGCCGTCCAGAATACATGGACTCTGGCGATAATGGCAGCGAGGAGGCAAAACCTGACCTGGACATTCTCGGAGGACCAACCTTCCATCTCCTTCGATGGGACCACTATCACAGGTTCAGATCGGAAGAAACTCCTCAAATCCCTCCATCAAGCTGCCAAGGTTTCGCATATTGAAAAACTCCTCTCCATGCGTTCCCAAGGCAAGGCCATGGAGTGTGTTGCAGCTCACCCTGCCAGCAGCCATTTCATTTCGAATGGTAAATTCACCCGCTTCGCCGATTGGCGCTTTGTCCATTCCGCAAGGCTCAACCTCCTTCCCGTTAATGGGGCAAAGCAGTGGGTTGACCCATCGGCCAAGAGATGTCGTCGGTGTGGGGCACCGAATGAAACACTCCCACACGTGGTTAACCACTGCAAGGTCCACTCCGCAGCATGGCAAAAAAGACATAATGCTATCCAGGAGAGAATCCGTAAGGTAATTGCTTTCAGCGGACAGGTCATCTCCGTCAACCGTGCTGTGGGTGAGACTCGTCTAAGACCTGACATCGTTGCCTCCATTGAGGGGAAGGTTTTCATTATAGACATCACAATCCCATTTGAGAACAGACTCACAGCCTTCCAAGAGGCCCGGCGGATGAAGAACAAGAAGTACGAGCCTCTAATCAACTACTTCAAAAACCAAGGGGCCTCCGAAGTGTTCATCGTCCCTATCGTCGTGCGCTCACTGGGGGCATGGGATGTTGCCAATGACGACTTCCTCCGTCTAATTGCAACAAAGTCCTACCTTGCCCTGCTCAGAAAACTCTGTTGCTCTGATGCTATTCGCTGGAGCCGTGACATCTACATTGAACACATCACGGGTCACAGGCAATACGGCAACATCGAGCAGGGTGAGGTGGAAGGTGCCATTGAAGGCACTCATCTGTAAATTTTTTCATTAATGTATTTCATATCATTGAAATTGCCATTTTGTACTCTTCATGTTAAATTTTTTATTGTAAATATTTGTGGCATGTCTTGTCTTGTCCTCCCCCCTGTCCTTTGTGTTGCTTGTGATGTCCATGTGTCGTCCGCTTCTCTTTCTTTCTTGACAAGTTTGCCTCATAACCATTTTTGGTTCTGGGTCCTGCTTGTTGTGACATTAGTAAATTCGTAATCAATTCACAAGACACGAATAATCCAATCATGATTATTTCGTCGTGAACAGTTGTATTACGTACAAGTCTGTTCTTATCAGCTTAATTTCCCCCGTCCTCGCGCGGGGGTTCTCCTGGTTGGTATCAATCGAAAGCTTCGGATTAAGGTTTATCCGGCCCTTGGTCTTTGGTCTAGCACTACCTGGATCTTTGGTCCCGCTACTGCTTCTGACGTCAGACCCATTCAAAATTGAATAATCATTAATCCTTTGCTTTTGGCGGGAAAATTCTCGAAAGTTCTAGAACTTTCTTCCCGCCATTTTGAACAGATGCTGCACTTGTCTTGCTGATTGCGTCACTGTTGGCTGAACTTTGTTTTTGTGCTGGTTTTCCCGCCTTTTCTGGTTTTCCCGCCAATTTGGACTTTGAAAAATTTCTGGACTGCCTCAGGATTCCGACCTGAAAATTGGACAATTTTGACTTTCCGAAGCCCCTGGGCCTCTCCTATTGACTGGACTTAACTCTAAATGGCGTGCCAACCCGCCGGGAAGTGTCCTTTTTTGTTTTTTTTGGGTGCTGACCACAAAATTTGTGGCTAAGCCCCCTTTAAGGGCCGGTGAGTCTCGCATGTCTTGATTTTTTGCCTCTTTTTCCGTCCTGCATAACATGTCTTTAAAATTGTTTAATTTTAAAATTTAAAATGTTTTTGGTTTGCACGGGCGATTGGTCATCGATTACTTCCGGGTTCGATGTCGCACCATTAATAGTTTATTTTTGACAGCAATTTGAGTGCGGGTCACTTTTGCTCCCTGTCTGTTTTCGCGTTACAGCTCTTATGTTATGTGTTATTTTGTATTTATTTTACTCATATTATATTTGATATCTAATTTTTTTACCCTTTTCATGTTTTCATGCAAATAATACTTGTTATTTCATTGTGTACTCATGTTTTTCTGTGCATTTATGTGTAAAAGTTTGGACGCTCGTTTCGTTTTTTCAATTACTAAGCCTTTTTGAAATGAGTGTCTCATATTGTGTTTTGTTCAGATATACATGTACATCTTTTGTGTTAAATAAATGTGTTAAGGGGGGCATAAGAGCTGTAAGATGGGGCCTTTATGATTATTTTTCATGTGTTGGGGCCCCGTTTTGCGATGTTTTGAGATTGTCACTCTCAATCTTTGCATCGCGGGACAGATGGTCATTCTTTTTGAATGTCGCACTCACTTTGCTTTTGTTGTTCGCTATTCCTGAATGGTTAATTTAATTTTGTGAGCCTTTTGCTTGCAATTTGGGGGGTATTGTTTTTACCTTCCGTTTTTGTTCACACCATTTTTTGTATGATTATATATTTTTACTGTTATACTGTGTGTGTTCTCATTTTTTATTAGGAATAGCCTTTTGTTATGTTTTTAATTGGTGCGAATGGTCGTTGAGCAGTGGTCAATTCATGTTTTGTTAATTATTAATAGCTTCATTATTGATTATTTAGTTTCCCACATCTTTTTTGCACCGTTTGATAATCTTGTGTTGTGCAGTTATCTTAATCTTATTTCTTTTCTTTTCTGCACACTTTCGTTAATTTAATTTTTGATTATCAGGTGCCTTTTTCATGTAAATAATTTCATAATTTTGTTGTGGGAGCTTTGTACTTTGTAAATATGTTTTTTTATTCATGTTATTAGTTAAATTGAACGCGATGGAAAGTGATTTCTAATATGTATCTTCTTTCCTCTTCTGTGTTTTGCCTCGCCATTTTTTCAATTGCTTTGTATTGGTTGCTGGGCGTTGGCTCTCGTTGCTATGCGCTCTAGTGTACTCATCTGAGTACACTGTTCCAAGTATTGAGTAGTTTTTCTTAGAAGTGATTCCACTTTTCTACTGGATCTTGGAATGATGCAATCAGTTAACTTTACTTTTAGCTCTTGATTCTGGTTGCTAGGCGTTGACGCTGGTTGCTACCCGGTCTTCTTTTCTCCTATGAATACACTGTTCTTAGTAATGAGTAGCTTTTTCGGGGAATTGATGACTTTTATATACTCACTGTGTTATTAAGCTACTCTCAGTGCACGTGCACTGGTCTTTATTGAACTGTTGCTATGGGCTCTTTGTTCGATCTTCTTGGAATTGACCTCCTTTTCCGAGTAATGATCCTTTTTTAAGTATACCTTTCTTAGAAGTGAGTCCCAATGGGACGGAGGAACGCTTCGCGTTCCAGTTTCCCAAAGATGGTCAGCTATCAAGTGAGTCCCTGCACGTGTGCTGAATGTCAACCTCTTGTGTTGGTGCATGTGTACCTTGTTCCATTGTTCCCAATGTAACTCTGTTGCTTTGGGATCATTCTTGATATTTTCTTGGAACTTTGTACATTTTTCAATGAAATGATACCACTTTTTGTCATTAATTAATATAATTCAGGGAAATAATCCTCTTTTCCTTTTAACATGGTATAAGGAAAAGACACTTACATATGCACTTACATATGCACGACAAGACATATGCACTTACCTGTTACCTTTGTTCAGTGTATTCTTTCTAACTACTTTTATGAAGGGGCTTCCCCTCCTATTGTTTGCTGGGTAGTGACATCATCATCTCTTGCATTGGCCACTGCTCACGTTTGCGTGTACCTGCTGCTGGACATTAGTATTATTTATTATTATGTTTGGTTACATTGTTTTACCTGTACAGGTGTGTCAAATGTGGGTTTTTCTTTATATCTTCTGTTCCCGTGGTCGGATCTTGACATCCTTGGTGTCCAGGTGTTCAGTTCGTCCCTCCCCACTGTTCCCAACTCTTTGTTAGTGGGCTGGGGGAGGGCTTATGCACTTAAATTTCGGTTGTTCGGTTTTCCCATGTTAAAACCCGAGTGCCAATTTTTTTCTCTTATTGACTATTGGTGGGTGGGGAACCGAACCGAATCCGAAGTCTGCGACCTGGTTTGGGACGCAGCGCTCTCAGTGCATTCCCCCCCCAGGAGACGTTTTTCGTTAATAACTCCTCACCTGGTGCACCCTGGGGCTTGAAACCACGCCCATTCGATCCGCCGCCACGAGTTACATCTACCCTGTAATTTTCAGGCTCATGGGGCTATTTTTTCTATGCTTTTTCACAGTTTTTAACTTTTTTAAACTTTTTAAAACTTTTTTCAATTATTTAATTCCTTATTTTCTCCGCCCCCCTTTATCTCACACCTTTGGGACTTTCACTAATCTGTTCTCCCGAAGTTGGGGCACCTGTCGACACAATAAGTTTCTGTACTTCTCAATTGGGGGGGGGCTTGGGAGCTAAAATTTTGTTGTCCCATGTTATCCTATGGGGCATTCCTTTGCACTGTTATTGCTTGGCTCCCTGTGGTCGGACCCCTTTGTCCCTAGTGTCCAAGTGTCCGGCTTGTCCCCCCTACCTGTTACAGTGAAAAAATTTTCGAGTCCCTCAATTTGGGGGGGCTTGGGAGCAAAATTTAGGTCGTCCCATGTTAATCCTATGGGACGTACCTCTACATTGAAGATTTTAGTTTCAACGTTGGAGCTTCTAGACTTGGCAATCTGCCAAGTTGCTCGAAAAATGCAATTCTGACGTTGAGCTTTTTCTTCCACCTCCCCTCCCCCCCTCCTGGGGGATTCCCCGTTAATTTCTTGGCCCCCCTTCCACTTTGGTTCTTCTAACCGGTTGGGTTTTGTTGGGCCCCCGTGAGCCTTCTTTTGTGTTAATTTTGGGGGGTCGGACCTTTCCTTCCCCCTCATTTAACAATTTTAAAATTTTTAAATTTTTTCAAATTGCTCCTGTGCCCTGGGGTTTGGTGCTACAACATTCTTGTTTTTTCAGTTTGTTGCCCCCCTCGAGACCTTTCCAATAAGGTATCACATGTGGGGGGCCGTGGCCAGGGGGGGGTCCTGTTGGCGCCCCAATTTTCCCCATGTTAATCCTATGGGGAACTTTGTGTTTTTGCAATCGCCGCAAAATGACGTCAGAGCTTCGTTACTTGGGTTGTGGTTGTTCTCACACCTACGGTTTAGCATGACGTCGTTACTTTGGCGCTACCTCCCCCCTCCCCAAAAAGGGGTTTCCCGCTCATTTCTCCGCTCCCCCTCTACCTAGGTTCTTGGAACCGGGGGGGTTCGACGGACATTGATGGGGGCTTGCCTCTGGCCAAGAGTGGTCGTCATTGCCCCACTCCTTCCCCCCCATTTTCATTTTAAAATTTTTTCAACTTTTTCAAAATGATGTAACTCCTCGGGGTTTTGACCCTTGGTCTTCATTTTTGGTCAGTTTGATCCCCGGACCAAGGTCTCCCCCTGGCACTTCCTCTCCGTGGGTGAGGGGGCGAGGGGGAGTTAGTTTCGGTTTTTCGACCCTCTGTAACTCCGCCCCCCTGGCTCCCCCGACTTGGGACTTGCTTCATTTCATTTAGTTTGTCATTTCCTTTTGACCATTTGAGTCTCGAGTCTCCACACCCCCCCCACTCACTGTCTTTTGCTCATTTTAAAATTTTTCAACTTTTTTAAATGCCCACAGCTTGGGAACTTTCCATGGCGGACCCCCCAAACTCAGAGGTTGGGTTCGCCCTTCAACCCTCTTGCTGGTGTCCAAATTTCACCAAGTTGGCTCAAATGGTTTGGGCTGGGGGGTCTTCCGTGGGTTTTCCATGTTACGCTTGGCACACCTGGACACGCCCACTTTTTGAAATTGTTAAAATTCGCGATAACTTCCGTTTGGTTGGTCCTACAGGTTCGATCTTGGTGTCCTTTGACTCCTGGGATCGCCCTCTAGCCTTCCATTTTGTTCATTTTGGCCCTCCGCTGGTGGCGCCCCCTTTGTTATTTTTTTTAACATTTGTTTAAATTTTCATTTGCCTTCTGGGTGGCAAACGCGTTGCGAGTTTTTTCTCTTTCGAAATTCTTGTCCACTGCGGGTGCTCGCATGGCCCCAATTGCCTGTGCAATCAGTTTGTTCTTTATTTTCAGTACCCTGGTTGCACTGGTCCGCGAAATGGTGTTTGTTTGCATGTCCCTCTCTTGCATGCTTGTGGCCCAAATTGGTGTCACATCTTTCCTTTCCCCCCAAATGTTCACCGGTACTCGGGGTCCCCAGGGATTTCCGTTTCTTTCAGGTATCTTTTCCAGGTTTTCCTGGGTTTGGGGGTGATTTTCAGAGGGTCCTGTTGTCAACGTGCTCCTGTTCGCGGTCTGGTGCATTCTAGGTACGTTTTGTTTTCTCATGTTACTGTTTTGTTTTTTTTATGTCTTAATTGTTGTCATGTTATGCGCTCGGTTGTTTTTGGTACTTTGCGGGACTTGCTGGCCCTTCTTGTCATTGATTGTACTCACCTGTTTTTGAAGCCCTTTTCTTGTTAACATTTTTCATCAATTGCCTGTCACCGTGTTCGCTCTGTTGAACAATTACAACAACAGTGTCATCGCATCTCCTCATCTTCAATTATGTACTTCACCGCGGTTCTTTGTAAAGCATCACTTGGTTCCCCTCCTTTTTGTTTGTGTCTTCTTGTTGCAATGCTCTTTCTTGTTTGTCCTGCCATGCCGGGCTCTGCTCCGAACACTTGGTAGTGGGGCATCTTTCGTACCACTGCCTGTTTGTGTCCGTCGAGCGATAGCCGGGGGTCTACATGTTGTTGTAGATTTGCTTGTGTGCCAGAACGTCACTCTCACACACTTGCTCTTGGCGGGTCTAATTGCTTTCCTTGCATTGTCCTTTCCTCTTTGTCGTTTTGTCGCCAAGTGTTTGCTCTTCATTCGTGATGCCTAAACATAAAAGTGACTGCATGCATTCGACTCCACGTAGACATTCGCGGGGGTCGCCTGTTGCCCATCGGACACGAAGGCAAATCTCATTTGCAAGGGCAGTCCAGATTGGACTTTGTAAGATCTGCTTCCACGTTCTGCCTGACACTCAATCCCTTTGGGATCACCTCAAAAGTTCCCACTCTCCGTCGGCAAAGCAGCAACACTGCCTTGATGCTTTCCCAACAGAGTACCACATAAACTCCATCCTCTCTAAAGACAATGCTTGGGAGATCTTTTTTGGTACTCCCAGTTGTCCTAAGCTCAAAAAGTGTGCTTCGCCAATCCATTGTTCTGAACCTGCTCCTCATTCGTCTGAACAGTCACGCGACGCAGTTGTTGAAAGACTGCCTGCTTTTTTCAGCCAGCCAACTGCCCCTGTGCCTAAGGGTCCTGTGGTTCCGCCGGTTCCCCGTCGTGAATCACCTCAGACCGGTTGTCAAACTCTCGAGGCCGTTTCTGCCATTCCCTCTGGCCTGTCGCGCTCTTGGTGTGCTCCTGTCAAGGTGTACACTGAGCCCTTCTGTCAAACAGGGAGCCCTGTTCACTCAAAGAGCCTGCCACTGTGCCTCGTTTCCATTCAACGTGACTCTCCAATCTGGCCCCCAGTGAGCCCGATCCAACTTCCAAATCAAGTTGACCTTCTCGAGGCAAACCTTCTTTTTTCGGACACTACTGGTGTGCTGTCCCCTTCCAATGAGAATGACATTGTTCCTGCGGTGTCAGCACCTGAAGTGTTGCCTCTTCCCACGGTTTCCATCATTTGCGAAACACCGTCTCCAAAGGGTCGTTCTCCACCACGATCACAATCACCAAATGTTCTTGACATTGTTCTTGCTGGGGATATTTCCTTGCCTGACTCTCCCGACCTTGTTGAACTTAAACAAGTTTGGCCTGGAAAAATCACTGGTTCCCCACCTCATCCTGCATTCCCACCACCATCTTATGCAGCGATCGTGGCGAAGAACACCACATCCAACAGGTGTCCTCTCTTTAATTGTGCTGACTGGGAAAAAATTTTACACAAAGCATGGCCTCGTTTGCCATATTTGCTCGTGCAAGCCTCCTGCTCCAAGCTCTGTTGTTCCGGCAACGAATGCCCCTGTTGTAGTCGTCCAAAAGAAGACGGCTAAGCGCAACAGGAAGAATGTGAAGCCACCGCGCTTCCAGAGAGATTTGTCGAATGAGGTTCCCACAGTTGTTCAAGTCTCATGCATCTTCTGTGAGAAGAACTTTTACTCTCAATCGGCCCTCGAGGAACATTACGATGATGTTCATCAAGTAAAACCTCAGCGGCAGAAGATTGCAACCAAGCCCCTTGTTAAGGGAAATCCTCAACAAGTGGTTAAAACGACTGTTCAGCACAAACCAATCCTTAAAACCAAGCTGTCTCTGTTAAGGCTGACGAGGTACAACCTCAAAAGCCTAAGTTTCAATGCACCTTGTGTGACGTCTGCCCCTCCTCTAAGAAGGGCCTTTTCTATCACATGCGAGAATTCCACAGACAGAAGGTTTTGCCTCCTCTGGCAGGCGCTGGTCCTTCGACCTCCAGCATGAACGAACGGTTGCCACTTTCGATCTCTGGAAATGTGCTTCAAGCTTCCTTTCCAATGGCAGCCATCGTTCCATGTCCTGTCAAGAAGTGTAAGAAGAATTTCGCCTCAGGCAATTGGAACAATGCTGTTCCAGCGATCCGTTCGCACCTGAGTTCAGCTCATTCCACGGTTTGCTCTAAGGCCTACAACTTTTGCAACAAATGTGCAAATGGTTTTTTCGAGCAACCGTCTGAGCATGCATGTCTTCTTGACTCCTACATTCTTGAGGCAGCACCTCCACAGCAATTTTGCTGTCCTTCTTGTCAAACTTACTTCCTCTCGCAAGTTGAACTCTCGAAGCACATCACTCATTGCAAACCAAAGTCATCCTCACCTCAACTTGATGACCCTCCACCGTGCGAGATTATTGTTGAAAGCTCAGTGAGGGTCAAGCAGTCGTTTCCTTCTCCACCTCCAGCTGGTGTTGATCTGGTTGAGGATTCTATTCGCTACTTCTTCCCACTGCCACAGACACTGTGCTGTCCAGTGCCTCGTTGTTCCCACTCCTTCACCACGAGGAAGTGGTACACAACAAATACATCCCTGAAGAGGCACCTGTCGTCCTTTCATCGACGGCCAAATCTTCTTGTTCAGTTTTGGTGTCTGGCATGTAAGAAAAGAATTGTTCAGCCGGCTCGGCATCGCTGTCTAAAAGGTGCATCTCTTGTGGTGAACTCTGGTCAAGGGACCTGGCAATGCGATGAATGCGAATTCAAAGCTACTACTAAGGTTGGCCTTGACAACCACATGTCTTCCCACAGGAGAGAAGCAGCGGCTGCCTCAATGCCAAAAATCTCAATTCCTACTTCGATTTCTCAGAAGAAGAAATCAAAAAAGGCCAAGTTGGTCCCTATTTCTTCGGGTGATCCGGGTTGTGCGCGACTTGCACCACCGGCCTCTCCACAACCAACTCTACAAACTGTCGATGAGAGTGCTGTTTCTGGTCGGGCCGATGTTGCCATTCCCACGGTCCTGGATTGCTTTAATGAGGCGCTCGACACCCTTCTTGAAGTGGACGAGATCAGTGATAGGTTTTCTCACTTTGAAAACCTGGTCCAGAACATCTCTGAGACTGTCCAAAAACACTTCAATCTTGTCCGCCCTCAACCGAACCAAAATTCTTCTCTTTCTTCGAATAAAGGTGCAGATCTGAACAACCCCCCAAGTTGTTCAAAGGGGCTATCGCTGGAACAGGCGTAAGTGTATCCGGCACATTACACAGGCCAATGCTTCCCGATGCCCCATTCCACGTGATGTCATCTTCACGCACTTCGAGCAAGTGTGGAAAGCATCATCGGTTCAGCAACAACCGAACCAAGTGGATGCACCTACTCGTCCGCCGATCGTCGAAACTCTCGCCAGAGACTTTGTTCTTGAATGTTTGAGATCATGTGAGAACTCGGCCCCCGGGCCAGACATGATCTCATACAAGCACTGGCGAGATAGACCAACTGTGATTTACTTTAATAGCTCGGCGTGCCTAACTCCTGGAAGAAATCAAACACAATCTTGATTCCAAAGAGTTCAGAACCTGCTTCGATGTCTGATTGGAGACCTATTTCCCTTTCGGACACAGCATACAAGCTTTTTTCGAAATGCCTGGCGAGAAAACTCTCTGACTGGTGTGAGGTACATGAAGCCTTGTCACCAGCCCAGAAGGGGTTTTCCCCTTTCGACGGTGTGATTGAACATAACTTTATTCTTTGCGAACACCTCGAGACTGCTAGGCGGGACAAATGCGAACGCTTTGTGGCTTGGATCGACATTGCCAACGCTTTTGGTTCCATTCCGCATCCTGTTTTGTTGGAAGCCTTGCTGCGGAACGGTGTTGACCAAGACTTCGTTCGCCTTGTCCAAAACATCTACACCAATGCTGAGACCCAGGTTCTGACCAGTGAAGGCCCAACTGCTCCTCTTCCTCTATTGAGTGGGGTGAAGCAAGGTTGCCCCCTCAGCGGTATTCTTTTTAATATCGCGATCGATGTTGTCCTCCGCAACATTCAAGAACAACATGAGGACAAGGTCATCCTTGCCTTTGCTGATGACATTGTCATTCTGGCAAAGTCTGAAGCTTCCTTGCAACAGATGCTGGATGACGCCTTCACTCTTCTCCAGGACCTGAGACTTGAGGTAAACATCTCCAAGTGCGCAACGCTCCACCTTTCCGGTGTCACCCCTGTGGGGGCTCGTTCTTTAAGATTCAAGATCGGTGACTCTTTTCTTCGCCACCTTGGTGATCACGATGCTTACACATATCCTGGTAAACCGGTGGGCTTCTTTTTACAGAAAAACTTTGCTGACGTAAATGAGGCCCTCCGTCTGGCAGATTTCATCACCAAGTCCAATCTTTCGCAATGGCAGAAGCTAGACGCTTTGAAAACTTTCTTCTTCCCGTCACTCAGCTTTGCCATGCGAACTGACCAACTTGACAAAACAGCCTGGTCCCAGGTTGATCGTTTTGTCCGTGGCGAAGTCAAAGAAATTCTTTCCGTTCCAGTTAAAGCCTCGAACCACTATCTCTCTGCAAACAAGAGAAGTGGTGGTTGCTCCATCCCCTCAGCAGCTGAAGACTCGGACTTCTACTTAATCGACACAGCCTTCAAGCTGCTCACTTCGAATGATGAGGAGGTTGCCCTCTTGGCGCTTGCCCAACTTTCGAGAACTGTTCGACAGCGTGTCAAGAGGCAACCGTCGGATGGAGATTTTGCGAGCTTTTTGAGCGGTTGTATGGAGGAGGATTTCGGCAAAACAACGAACCGTCTGTCCAACACCTTAACCAATGCTCGGAAAGCCTCAACGAGGCAGAAGGTTACCTGGTCGTTTTCCCAAGGGAAGCCCACGATCTCGATTGGGGATGAAACTCTTTCCTCCGCTCATAGGAGAAAAATCATGCGCACCTTTCACGCGCATTTTCAAGCCAAAGCCGCCTCAGCCCTCAGAGCGCTCCCCTCACAGGGAAAGGCAATGGACTGTGTGGCCCTTTCCCCAGCCAGTACCCACTTCCTCACTGAGGGGAAGTTCACGCGCTTTGCGGACTGGCGTTTCGTGCACAAGGCACGGCTCAACCTCGTCCCACTCAACGCGAACAAAAGTTGGCGAGACCCTCACGAAAAATTGTGCCGTTGCTGTGGTCGGTGGGAAGAGACACTGCCACTTGTAATAAACCACTGCCCAATGCACTCTGCTGCTTGGCAGAAACGGCACAATGCTGTTTTGAAACGCGTTCAAAACGCAGTGGCATTCAAAGGAAAGGTCATTTCCGTCAACCAAGCTGTTGACAAGGGTCTTCGTCCAGATCTTGTCGCTGAGGTGGGTGGTGAGCTTTTTATCATCGACATTACTATCCCCTTCGAGAATCGGCGACCAGCGTTCCATCAAGCTCGACTCCGGAAGGTGGAGAAGTACCGCCCGCTCATAAAATTCTTCCAAGAACGTGGCTGGAGCAAGGTTCACATTGTTCCGATCATTGTTGGCTCACTGGGGGCTTGGGACCCTATCAATGATGGGTTCCTTAAGAAGGTTGCAACAAAAAGTTACCTCAGCCTTCTTAGAAAGCTCTGTGTCTCGGACTGCATCCGCTGGTCCCGAGACATATACATCCACCATCTCACCGGTGTCCAACAATATAGTCGCGACACTGTTGCGCCTGCGCAAATTGTTGGAATTCAGGAGCACTCCGCAAACCAACCAAATGAGTCCCCTGTTTCCACAACTGAAGCCTCTTCAAGTAGTGGGCCTCTTTCTGTTGACTGCTCTCAGTCAATGCCAATTCCCCCCCCACCACCCAGGGTGAGGGGGCTTCATCCAATCATGTGTAAAGTTCATCTTTCCATCTGTTTTTTTAAATTGTAAATTGTATTTTTTCATGTAATTTTGCCTTTTTTGTTTTTGTTTGAATGTATGTTTTTTGTTGTCTCTTGTCCGTCCTCCTTGTCTTTCCCCCCTTTGTCCGTCCTTTTCTTTTCTTTGTGCTTTTTGTCTTCCTTCCTCCTCTTTTTTGAAGTTTCGTTGTTCTGTTCCATTGTTGGTTCGAACCTCGTTTCTTCGTGACATCAGTAAATACGTTGTGCGTTACCATTCTGATACATGTTTAACCTCCGGGTTATTATGCGTGTGTTAGGTAACCATTACGAACAAATCTGTTCTTATCAGCTTAATTAAACCCATTGGGTCAATTATTGGAAGCCCTAGCCTCCCTTAGGGGGATTTTGGTTTTCGGGATTGGCTCTGTACGAGGGGTTTATGCGGCTGTAGCGCAGAGTTGACTAAGTTTCGCACTATCTCTGGGAAAGTCCTTGATTTGACTTTCCTGAGTGGTCTCCGAGTAACGCCAGACAGAAAGTGAAACCTCAAATGTCAGATTAGGCTAGTCTTTTACCGCTGGAGGAAGAGGCCATGCATGATCCGCTCTGCTACGGTACTTGGCCAGCTCGGGGTTGTTCGCCTGTCTGGTGATTCTTGGCGTGTTCGAGAGGGTACTGCGATCTCTAAGTGCACGTCTTCTAGGGTGTAAGAGCCCTAGTTAGTGCCCCCCCGGGATAAGGGAGGAAGGCAGCTGTTTTCTATTACCTTTACCGGCGTTTTTAATGCCATTTAACCCTCTCATTACGTCTTGATAAACCTCTTGGTTTCCGCTTCGTATTACGAACGTCAGCCGTGAATATCACGTACTATAAATCTGTTCTTATCAGCTTAATCTAACCCGCGCGCGAGCGGGATTTCGTTTAGTTGCCCTCATTCAGAAACTTGTGATTAAGGGTTTACCCTTGTCACATTTAAAACTCAATTGCACTATCCAATTTATTGGCCCCGTGCAATTGAGTCATCCCATAATTCTTAAAATTAGCTCACCTTTAATTAGCCAATTAAAAATTTTAATTGCTTAATTTTTTAATTAGAATAATTTTGATTAGCAAATTACCTTAATTATTAATCATTAAATATTAATTTTTAACCTTTAATTAAGAACAGTGCTGCATTCTGGTACTTTACCATTAGTCCACGCTAGTTATTTTATCAATTTACAAGTGCCATCCTAATTGCGCAATAGTTGGAATTATTGCGCAATACCCAAGTGCCAACTGCTGATTTCGTCATATTGCCAAGATATTGCGCAAGAATCGTGGACTTTAACTTTTTTCTGCCCAGCGATTCAAGTGCCGGCTGTTGTTTGCCGTTGATTGCCAGTAACTTTCCTGATAATTGGCGTGTACACCCGCCTGGATTTAATCAATATCCTCAATTAGTGCGTTGGAATATTTCATCTACCTTTATCGAAAACTTGTGTGCTAACAGTGTCCTGTGCGTCGATTTACAAAAACTCTCTTGTCATCGGCGTGTATACCCGCTGGGATTCTTCGTTATTAAGTGTGCTAATTAACAATTCTCCCAAAGCTGGAACTTATGTGTGCACCCCTCGGTAATTGTTTCCTCTACTTTCGTAAGGTAATTAGTCCACAGATGAGTGGCTAATTACGAAGTAATGCCCGGTGAGTCTCGCATGATCTTTAATTAATTTTCCTCTTCTACACAGCATTTTAGTGATTAACTAATATAATATTGTACATAATGTATTCCGATTGTGTCATAATTTGTATTTATGCATATGTGCGTTATTTTCTTAAATACAGTGATTCTTGTGCGGGGTCCTACCCCCACGTGTTTTGACTTGTGGCACGTGCGTCGTTCATATTTAATTAATAACATTGTTTTGAACTGCATATATGTTCTAATGTGATACAGTGCTCTTATTTTACCTTTTTCCTTTTGCAAGTGTCGCGTTATTGTCGTATATGCCTCAATTATTCATTTTTTGTAGCGTGACACGGTTATTTTTTTTTATGTATGCATTTGTGTGTTATGTGTCATGTTACAGCATTTCTCGTATAATTTGCCATTATTTAAACAATATCTCTTACGCATGTGCCATGGGGTGATAACTGAACTGATTATTTATAATTAGTTTAACGTCATTAAGCGGTAGAGCCGAATACGTCGCGTTCGACTCCTGCTTTTCACGACACGTGGCTGTTGATTTATTTCTAACATCGCACGGAATCCCACTGATTGCTTAATTACTGTCATTATATTATATCATTACTTACTACATGTGTATATTATGTATATATGTTTTTATCTTGCCTGATGAGCGGGTGTCATTGGGCTGGTTTATGTGCTGGCTAGTACTACTAATTAAAAATGTGCATACTCCTTCATTACTCTCCTACGCGTTAACTAGTGCCCACCTCGACACAATATTTATGATTTTTGTTAGTTGAGGGGATATACCTTCGTATCCCTTCCTACTTCTATGTGTCGCGTGCTTGTATGGGCAGATGGAACTGGATTCAGATCGATTCCCACAGCCTCTAGCGTGGGTTTTAATGGCATCCAGTGCCCCATTTTCTAGTTTTTATCAGCAGTGAGAGCCCTTCTTTCGTTAAATGCATAAATAAATTTAATAAAAATAATTATGGAAGTAATGATTAAAAGGGGTGCACTCCCCCACCTTCTATTCGCCTGAGTCATACTATGCTTATATGGGCAGATGGAGCTGGATTCCACTGCTCGCCCATAGCGACTAGCGTCGGGACAAGTGGAGTCCAGTGCCCCAGCTTAGTTGATTACTCAGGCTCATTAGCATATATTTTCCTATGTTCTAATTGTATAAGAGTGAAAATAATTATGAATACTACTTGCGGTTGAGACTGACTCCCAGACCTAGTGTTCTCACGTACGTTAATCCCTCAGGGGGCTCACCTTCTTTAGGTGAGTACGGGTGTCACAATCCCGAGGTACCCTAGTGATCATTTCCTTTTCCCAAGGGGTTTACTGTCTTTGGTAAACTCGGGTGTCACGAACCCGGGGTACCCTAGTGATCCTTCTCTATTTTCGACTCTAATTCTCGTCATTACTTTCATTCTTCCCTCCTTTCCCGTCTAGACAACAGATTAAAATTTTTTAAATATACATGATTATAAAATCAAAAATTCCTTTTTTGTGATTAAATTGTATTCTTTATATATATTTGTTATTAACACAGTTTTGTTTTTAATTTGATACATTAATTTGGTTCCTTTATCATTGATTTTATTTTCGATATTCGTATTGTTTTACTAACACCGTTGTTTGTCAACCCGCATGTTTGCCGTGTGCGGCGTCCCGTAAGGAGGAAAATGGTGTCCTGGGGATACCTTTTGCGTACCCTTTGGCCCACGCTTCGCTGTAGACGGGTGGCAGGAGTGAGCCCGCTCCTGTCAATCGGCTGGTGATGAGTCTCTTCGGAGACATTGCTGTAGGGTTAGTGCTGCAGATAAGGGGTGGCGGGTTTACCCGTTGGATCCTCACCCTGATGCTGTATCACTATATTCTGGGTGTACTCCAGGTAAGCGCCGTGCCTGGCAATTGCCAGATGACCGGCACACTGCCTCCCTTGTTGGACTCCGTGGTGGGTGGAGCCACGCCAGAATGAAGGTTTTCTACGCTTATGGATCCAATTCAGAATGGCCCGGGTAAAGGCCTTATTTTACCCACTCTAACGTTGACAAATTTCTACTACACTAGATTTTTAATCTTTATCTTTACCAAATAATGAAATGTCTGAAAATCTCCATTTGCAATCCAGAAAGCTATTCAAGGAATAGGTGGAGAACCTAAATCTGTTAAAAATTACGTTCTGGTGACCTACTGGTTGAAACTTCCTCTGCCTTGCAAAAAAATCTTTTTGTTGGCAACAACGTTTTTAGAATGCCCTTGACCGTGAGTCCTCATAGATCCCTAAATTCCAGTCGAGGTGTCATTTCAGAACCTGACCTGTTGACCACCCCTGAAGCAGAAATACTTGATGGATTTTCTGATCAGGGTGTATTCAGGTCAGAAGAATTACAATTAAAAAAGATGCAACAATTATTCCTACGAAACACTTGATTTTAACTTTCAATAGCCCTAATCTCCCTGTTCTATAAAAGCTGGTTACTTAACTGTAAAATACGTCCATACATTCCGAATCCTCTGCGCTGTTTTAATGTCAGAGGTTCGGACATTCACAAACTTCCTGCCGGGCAACTTACTTGCTCTAGATGTGCATCTGTTGGACATGCTTCCTCAGATTGCAATCTAGAGCCAAAATGCATTAACTGTTCAGAACCTCATCCATCCGATTCCAAACTGTGTTCAAATGGAAATTAGAAAAACAAATTCAAAATCAAAACAATAAAAATATCTCATATCAGAAGCACGAAAATTAATAGCTCCACAGTTACCTCAAAGCTACGCTCAGGTTGCCAAACCTCAACCTTAACCAATCATCCCAAACAGATGAAAATATAACAAAAATAATTTGTCCACCTATAAAATTACTTCAACCAACTTCATCCCTCTTGAAACAAAATACATCAATATCCTCATCATCTGTCAACTCAAACAAACTCTTGCCTGCCGCCTCTTCAATAGCATACCGTGTCAGAACTCAGCCACCTATTCCTATGTCTACTGCCGTGCTTTCCACCACGAATAATATGTTCAGTCCTATGGAAACGTCATCCAATATATCTGCTTTCTCATCCAACTCCTTACCAATTTAAGTTCTTCCATCTATACCATTACTTGATACAGAGACATCCAATAGTCGAACCTCTGCTGCATCTAAAGCAGCAAAAAGTTTGAAGCAAAATTTTAAAGATAGGAAAAAGCGTTCAAAAGCCAAAAAACAAGAGATCGAAATTAAAATGACACCTCACAAGCCGAAGAAAAGTTTTGTGCACTACACCTCAGAAGATGAGGATGTGATACTCTATAACGTCAGTGAACAGTTGATAGATAGCCATTATGAAACTGGTTTTAGCCACTTCATGACACCGACAAGAAATCGGAAAGAATAATTAGACTGGTTATATAAAATTTTATTTGTAAATAACTTTTTCAAATTTAAAGTCATTTTTTACATTATTTTCAAAATTTTTAAACTTGTTTTATAGTATTTTAATCGTGTGAAAGAAAAGAAAAGAAAAACAATTTTTTTTAAATACAATTTTAATGAATTATATATTTTGTTATGCTCTATTTCATGTCAATTTTTAAATATCAGATTATATTTTTTTAGAATTTTTATGGAAATTAAAACAAATGTTTGGCGCAGCTTAGCCGAGATCGGCTCTTGCGCCATTAAACACTATACTCACTCACTCACTCACGTACGTTAATTACTGCAGATTGGCAGATGGAGCCGGATTCCACTTGGCTACTATGGCACCTCGTGCTAACATCCAGTGGTCTCCAGTGCCCCATCTTGCTTCTTAAAATTTTATTTCCTAACCTAAGCCTAGCCATGCCACGTGTTTCCAGCCCAGCAAGTGCCCACTGTTGCTACCCAGTTCCATTTTAATATTTTGTTCTCGCACGTGGTCCATATTTCCAGTGCCGCTAAGCAGGAATTGTCTGCTTAAGCCTAGAAACGTGCGGTGCCTCACCCTTTTACTGTTAATATTTTAGATGATATTGGGTGATACTGATTGAGTACCCCTATTATATTTTTGATTAATTATCGTTTTATCAACCGTATGGAACTGGGTTGTGCTTCCGATCGGGACTGCTTGCCCCCCGCTCATCACATTATTTCTTTTATTTATATGCATATGCGCATGGTGAGAGTAAATTACTACCGCTCATTAGCCTAATTACAACCTGTAACCCTAAAATTAGAAACGTTTACACATTTAATTATCTACATAAATATATATAGACTGCTCTAGCTCTTGACTTACAACTTAATAGCCCTTCTCGACTTCTATTCACTGGCTAATTATTGTAATTATGTTTAATTATTTATTCCTAATTTAATTTTATTTCTCGCATGCTCCGGGAACTACGCACCAGTTCGGCCTGGTACCGGTGTCACGTGGATGACATTGTCACCCGCTGTGATCCCGGTATTATCCCGTGTAGTTTGGGGGGCTTATGCACTAATATATTGGGTTTGGATGAGGAAAACGAGGCCAGTGGCCACACTTCCGATGACAACGACCTGATATGGGGTTGATGACAGGGGAGGGTTACACCCAGTGTTCCTCCCAAATTGCTCGCCCCTCGGTGCATTCCCCCCCCAATGTCGGTCTTTTGCCAATAGCATGACTGACGAGCTGCACAGAACGGGTTTTCTGGCCTCCTCCGATCCTTCGTGCCCCGGGGCATGTCCATATCAACTCTCAGTTCACTAACTCCATTAGTTTAACATCTACAGCCATTTTAATTGTACCAATATTCAATATTTTATATTAATTTCTGCCCCCCACATTCATTATTTTTGCCATATCTCTGGATGCATGGCTCGGATCGTCTTTTTCTTGGTGTTGTTGGAATGGTACTACTCCCCCGCATCTGTTCCACACATGTGCGGTCTTGGGGGGGGGCTTGTGGACTTATTTATTAAAATTTATTCAAAAGAGTTGCACCTTTTTTCTCTTTTTAGCTTAACTTAATAAGTTTTTGAGCTATCCGGCTACAAAGCCGCCCGAGAGTAGGTAATATCCTTACCTATCAGTACACACCACTTAAATTAAATTCCTAGGCAAGGTGCTTTCCCCCCCCCGGTATGTCGGTCCATTGCCAACACCCCAACACTTGCGCCCCGCAGTTAACATTAACTCGGCCCATTCGGTCCCCCGTGCTCCAGAGTGTGTGCCCACGTACTTTATGCCTGGTGTTTAACCTAGTTTTCCCGTTTGCAGCCCCTAATTGGGCTCTCCCCCTACTATTTAATATTCCAGAGACCCCCCGCTGCTTGCTTAATTTTAATTTTAGCCATATCCCTGGATGCATGGCTCGGATCGTCTTTTGTTTGGTGTTGTTGGTATGGTACTACTCCCCCGCATCTGTTCCACACATTTGCGGTCTTGGGGGGGGGCCTGTGGACTTATTTATTAAAATTTATTCAAAAAAGTTCACCTTTTTTCTCTTTTTGGCCTAACTTAATAAGTTTTTGAGCTATCCGGCTACAAAGCCGGCCGAGAGTAGGTGATATCCTTACCTATCTGTACACCCCATTTAAATTAAATTCCTAGGCAAGGTGCTTCCCCCCCCCGGTTTGTCGGTCCATTGCCAACACCCCAACACTTGGGCCTTGCAGTTTTCACAAACTCGGCCTATTCGATCCCCCGTGCCCCGGTGTATGTGCTCGTGTACTTCCACCCTAGCTTCTGTACTTTATCTTAAGTTCCGTTCCATCCTACTTGTTGGTGCGGTTGATTTGGCTGCCATCCCTCTTGCTTGTATTGTTATTTAGTTCCCATCCACTCACCATGTCGCATGTGGGCAAGTTTTCTATCGAGACACAATCGGCTCACGTTGCTGTGTAGAGGAGGGTGCACTCTGCTCCCCATGTACATCTTTATCGTTACCTCACAGTCAACACTCAGCTTGTGGTGCATTTACTATGCGCTTTCTTCGATTCTCCTGTATACATGTACGCGGGTGACGCCAAATTGGTGCCGCCAAGCTATCTATTCCCCAAGCTCCCCTCTCTTCACTCCCCCACCTTGATCAAACTTTAACTATTTGGGAGCCCTGGATTTTCCGTTTTTCCTACAGGATCATTTCAGGTTCCAAGTGGGAAGGGGGTAGGTTTTGGATGAATGGATGGCCACTTCCACTGGCCATACAATGCAAGACACATAGCTGACTCAATGCGGACAGAGTGCATAGTATGTAAATAATTATTCCTTCTTGTTACAATGTATTTGTTTGTACACTCATCGCCATGCGGGCCTCGCCGGGCCACTTCAACTGTTACTACAAAGTTAACGTTTTTTTAGAGTCAGTCACCTGACACACAACCAAATTTTGAACTCAAAATGAACACTACATCGGGCTCTACTATCTCCTCGCCCTCCCCGGTTGCCCTCCGAACCAGGACGGCGTTAGCAGACCTTCAAGACGCACTCAAAGGTAGAAAATGTGTAATCTGCGGACTTGTTCTCAACGACCTTAACGAGCTGAGAGCACACATCCTTTCGCATCCGACGGGCGCCAAGCGGAGGCAGGCCTTATGCTTCTTTGATAGACTCGTTCATTCTCCCATAATGGTCTCCATTTCCGCTTGTGTGCCCCCTGCACAGACGCCGCGGACATCTCCTGTTCCAGTTCCAGAGACTGGCTCCCCAGATGAGACACTCCCTGGATCTGAGACAATAAACTCACAAATAACCAAGATGGATACCGAGGATATTCCCAGTCACTCCACGCTCAAGACTAAACCAGCATCTCCAGCTCGTCCGGTTTTCCCCGAGCCCAAGCAGTGGACCGACCATCTTGCGCTTCGCGTCACCTCCACCCTGAACGATCAGGCCCTCGAGCTATCTGTTAGACACAATCTCGAGGGAGCGGAGGACGACCACCCGGCAGCGCTCTCCTCGCAGTCCTATATCCAAAAGACTGAGATTGCGGCCAAGTCCCCCACTAAGGACGCTGAGACCCAGTGTGAGGTTGATATCTTACAACTTCTGCTTGGGTCTCAGGACTACACCGAATTGGATGCCTCGCCACAGGGCAATCCCCTTGGCACTCCTGCGACTGAGTCCTCCCTACTCAGCTCCAATACTGGGACTATCTTTTCGCCCATTACTGGCCCACCCAGAGTCGCCGCATTCTCTAATCTCAGGAATAAACCACGGAGAAGCCTGCACAGGTGCACAAAGTGCTCCATGGCGTTCTACTCGTCTTCAGCTCTAGAAGCCCACATGCTGGAAGAGCAGGTTCTGGAGAACGTGGTGAAGGACATTCCCCAGGCAAAGGCACCTGGCAGTTCGGATGACTTCACGCAGGGATACGCCGAGACACCTAGGTCAGGCACGACACTCACGAGGAAGAGACGCCGAAATAAACGCGCACCTATGAACAGCGTGTCGGACAGCAAACAGGATACCTGCTCCTCTCGCTGCAATAGATGCCGAGTGACCTTCCTCTCTCGTGCTGCCCTGACCGAGCACAACTTATGCTTCCACAAGAAAAGTGTGGCCCAGAATGCAAATTCATCAGCTCCCAAACCCAAAGACTGCCGTTGGTGTGATGATTGCAATAACTATATCCCAGAGTCCATTTCAATGGCGGGCCACATTGCGCGTCGACACAATGTCAAGAAGGCCATCGACTCTAGGGACAAGATGCACACTGAGCTGATTGGCATTCATCCTGAGAACATCACGGACGCATCGGTCCCTCACGGCACTGCCACGTTCTCCATTGCCTCCACTGTTGCGCCTGCACTTAGATGCCAGTACTGTGAAGCCACTTTCAAGTCGCCTGCACGACTGCAATCACACGTAAATTGGCACCTACAGGACGCACCACACCCCAGAGAGGTATTGAAGGTGGCCAGAGTCCCACTCCTACCCTTGCTCCCGAGCACGACATCGGGGACAACAGCTGGTAGCTCCACTGCACCTCCTTCACTGCCGCCACCGTCAGACACACAGACATGTCACAAGTGCGGCAGCACGACCACGACGCGGAAAGGTATGGTATACCACATGCTTCAGGTGCACGGTGTCCCTCTGCCAAAGAAACAGCGGCCAGGGAATTCGCAGGACACTTCGGTGGCACATCAAAACCCTGAGGTCGTGGGACTCCAGATGGAGAGCATCTCCATATGCACGCCTGGAGTCATCATTCACGGTCAAACCCTCAGGTACACTTTTCCCATTCCACATGAGGTAAAGTGCCCCATAGTGAACTGCAAACACACGTTCCGCACCCAGAAGTGGTATACGACCAATACCTCCCTCAAGAGACATCTCACTGCCGTACACCGGCTCCCTCATCTACAGATGGAACCTTGGTGTGCACACTGCAGCACCCGGCTCCGAACAGCTCCTGCAGCCCACCCCTGCTTTAAGAACTCAAGCCTCATGCAGGGAGGTACGCGAGAGGGAACTTGGTCGTGTGCCGACTGTGACTTCGTGGCCACCACAAGAAATGGGTTACTAAATCATGCGAAGGTCCACAAGAGGGCAAGGCTCCGCGAGGACATTCCCCCGCTTCTAATCCCGTTAGACCCAAAAACGAGAAGAAGGAATAAAAGGAAAAAGCTTGCTTCTCTGACAACTGGCCAGCCAGGTGACACACCCCTGGCGTCCCCGGCTATCGACTTGCCAGCATCTGAAGACCTAAGTCGCGAAGAGGAAAACGCCACGAGATGGCGTGAACGTATCGACGTTCTGGAGCCCTCCTCTCGTTTCAAGAGCCACTCGACCTGCTACTCGGCACGGAAGACCTACAAGACAGGAAGGACCACTTCGAAGCACTTGTACAGGGGCTCACCACAGCTGTACAAAGTCACTTCAACCTCAGTAGACCTCCTGTCGTCGGGACCGGTAGCACACGGAAGGGCCTAGATCTGTTGAACCCTCAACTGGTCCAGAAGGCTACCGCTGGAACCGCAGGAAGTGCATAAGGGCCATCACCTCGCCAGCGGGAGCTAGATGCCTCATCCCAAAAGACGAAGTATTTGGCTTCTACAAGACCATATGGGAGTCTGGTGGCGCTCCAGCGGAACGGCCCATGCCCGAGCCGCCCACTCGACCTGCAATTGTGGAAAGCCTCTCACAGGCCTTTGTGCTGTCATGTCTACAAGCCTCAGAGAACTCATCTCCAGGCCCCGACATGATCAGCTACAGGCATTGGCGGGAGGTGGACCCAAACTGCACCACTCTGACAAAGGTGTTCAACGTCTGCCTAAAGCTCGCCGACATTCCGTCAGAATGGAAAAAGTCGAGTACGGTACTCATCCACAAGAGCGGCCCTGTGGATAGTCTTGTGAATTGGCGTCCGATATCTTTATCTGACACAATTTACAAGCTATTCTCAAAATGTATGACGAGGAAATTGAGCGAGTGGTGCGAGACGCATGAAGCGCTCTCCCCTGCGCAAAAGGGCTTCTCCCCTTTTGACGGCGTGTTAGAGCACAACTTCATTGTGTCCCAACACATTGAGGCTGCGCGTCGCCTTAAGAAGGAAAAGTTTGTCGCCTGGCTGGACATCTCTATGCCTTTGGCTCGGTGCCCAGACAGGTGATAATTGAGGCCCTCTATGCAAAGGGGGTTGATCACGACTTCATCACCCTCGTAAATAACATTTATGAGGGCTCCACCACTCAAGTCCTCACCGATGATGGACCGACAGCCCACATCAAGCTCGAAAGCGGTGTGAAGCAGGGTTGCCCACTGAGTGGCTTGCTATTTAATATAGCCATTGACGCGGTACTCCGCAACTTACAGGAAGACAGAGATCAGCGAGTTGTCCTGGCATTTGCCGATGACCTCGTCCTGATGGCCGATTCGGCCGAAGAGCTGCAAGACCTCATCGAAGCTACAGCCCAGGAACTTAAAAGTCTCTGCCTCGCGCTCAACCCTAACAAGTGTGCCACTATGCACCTATCTGGGAAGGTCCCCGTTCAGACGCTTCCCACGCTATTTCATCTCGACGCGATTGAACTAAGAGCTCTAGCCGATGGGGATATGTACAAATATCTCGGGAAACCCGTCGGCTTCTTCTTACAGCAATCTGAATCTCCTCCTCACATCTTGCTCCCTGGGAAAAGATAGATGCCCTAAAGACTTTTTTCTTCCCCACCCTCTCATTCGCAAATGAGAACAGCTCAACTGGGGAAAGACTGTTGGAGTAAGGTGGATTCAGCTGCGAGGAAAGAGATCAAGAGCATCCTTTCTCTGCCCACCAATGCAGCTGTTGGCTATGTTCACGGTAGTCGGAAGTTCGGGAACTGTGGTGTTCCTTCGGCAGCGGAGGACTCGGACTTCTACCTGGTGGATTCTGCCTTCAAACTCCTTACATCTAAGGACGAGGAGGTAGCAATCCAGGCCTTAGCCAACTCACCAGGACCGTGCGACACAGACTGGCAGAGAAACCGTCTGAGGGTGAGCTGGGAAGTTATCTGAGCGGGTCGATGGAAAATGAGTTCGCCACTTCACCAACCTTCTCTCCAACACCTGGACAGTGGCACGTAAAGCCTCCAGTAGGCAGCAGGTAACCTGGTCCTTCGTTGACGGCTCACAACTCTGTCGTTTGGAGATGAGTTTGCTCACCGCGACTAAGAGACGAGCTATCCTCAAGTCCTTTCACGACAGGTTCCAGTTGAGCCAAACAACTTCGCTCCTGGAACACCCCTCGCAGGGAAAGGTGATGGACTGCGTCGCTATGGCCACTGCGAGCACCCACTTCCTGACCGAAGGCAAGTACACCAGGTTTGCCGACTGGAGGTTTGTACACCGAGCTAGGCTCGGACTGGTGCCTCTCAATGGATACAAATACTGGGCCCCAAGACCACAAAGGCTATGTAGGAAGTGTGGCAAGTGGGACGAGACGCTTCCACACGTCTTAAACCACTGCCCTTCCTACTCCGCTGCCTGGCAAATGCGCCACAACGCTATCGTTGCCAGGGTAAAAAAGGCGGTAGCCTTCAAGGGTACGATTCTACACGAAAATCAAGCAATCGGCCCTGACAATCTAAGGCCTGATTTGGTGGCACTTGTCGATGATACCACTTATATCATCGATATCACCATCCCATTCGAGAATAGGAGGGAAGCCTTTTTTCAAGCAAGACAGAGGAAAATTTCGAAATACAACCAACTCCTTAGTCATTTCGCTTCCCTCGGTGCTACAAAGTAAGCATAGTACCTATTCTCGTCGGATCATTGGGGTCTTGGGATCCAGACAACGACGCGTTTCTGAAACTTGTGGCCACAAGGTCCTACCTGGGTCTACTCAGAAAACTCTGTGTTTCAGACTGCATTAGGTGGAGTCGGGACATTTACGTCCAACATTTGACAGGCGCACAACAGTACTCCGCCGGTGCAGTCACTCTTCACGCTGACCCAGCGGCATTGAGGAACAGGTTTCCACTCAAGAACAAGTGAATGCACAACACTCATCCACCTCGCAGCAGTCTACTCCGAACGGGATCACTCCCAACAACCAAAATTCCCAAGTCAGTGATGCCCAAGTGTCGAAGATATGACTGTTGCCTTGTGCATGCCGACATGCTCTCAGCTCGTTGAGTGCTCAGCCCACGTGATAACTCATGTGAACAGACCTCCCCCGTAGTGGGGATGCCACTACTACGGACATGTAAATATTCTCTTCGTCTCCAATTCATTGTGTATCGTTATTGTTAAAATATCTAAGTCATTGTAAATTACCTTCATCTTGTATATTTCTGTGCCTTTAAGTGAAACTGCTTTCCCACGTACTCGTGCGTTGTGGCCTCCAATGCCATTGTTAGAAATTTAAGATACTAAGTCAAATTTCCTTTTCACTTTTGAACTGGACTTTGGAACTTAGAGTGACATAAGTAAATTCGTAAATATCACTTCGTACCGTATAACCCCAATGGTTATTTCGTCTTGTGTAAAGCCAATAGCGACAGGAAAAATCCTTTTGTTAAAGTAACTGAAATCACCAGGGGGCGCTGACATCGTGAGGGACAGGGAAAATTCCCCTCACTAGCAAAAGGGAAAAATTTTGAATATTGTTTTTCACATGTTAGTAGTGAGTGTGACCGTGTAAAATTTTG
>BMAO01035243.1:0-92762 GCA_019973975.1 Trichonephila clavata
CGTATCTGGTTCTGCAGTTGAATAAGGCAAAATAACTTTTAAAAATCATAATATTAAAAATAATTCTGGATTCTAAGAACGATAAAATATCCAGCATTCTAAAAATCAAACGTTTTTATTCCACAAAAAATACAATACTCACTGTTGCCAAAATACACAAACAAAACTTTTACTTAATATTTACATTCGATTACAGTGAATACACACAAGTATAGATGCCATTATAATTAATTCAAAAAATAAACTCTGAAGACATGACATCCTCCCACCTTATGTTGTTGAAAGACAACTTAACTTATCAAACATTTAAAAATTTCAAAGAATAACACATACAATAAACATTTCTAATATACTTACTAAGACACAAAAAATGTAAGATATATATTATGAAAGTCACATCTAAAGTTCAAAAAATTAAATTTGTTTACCAGTCCAGCTTTTGTGGTTTTTTAACAGTTCTCCCACTTTTTAGTTTTTAAAACGTCATCTCTGAAAGTTTCTTTGGAAATTTCAAGTGGGAAGATTCTTTGAACTGGTCGTAGAAGCTCTCCTTTTGCTGTTCTCAGACGCACTAATCTATTAATACCATCTTTTCCAGGTAATAATTTAATAACAACACCTAAAGGCCAGTCATTTCATTTTACATTGTCACTTCCAATTAATACAACTTCTCCAAGCTTAATATCTCGTTCCTGCTTTTTGTTTTAATTTCTTTGAATTAAAAGTCCCAAATATTCAGATCTAAATCTTTTCCGAATATCAGTTATCAACTGTTGGCGATATTTTATTCTTTTGTTGAGAACAACTTCATCCACTTGGTCTAAATCTGGAACACCAATTTGCCGGAAATCTTGCAAAAATGAGTTAGGTGATAAAGGTATCAGTTCAGAATCCGTTTGGGATACATGACTAAGTGGTCGAGAGTTTATAACAGACTCTGCATCACACAAAACGGTGACCATTTCTTCATAAGATAAAAAAAGCTTTTCCGAGGACTCTTCTTAGGATCTGCTTCATTACACCAATTAATCTTTCCCAAAAACCACCCCACCAGGAGGCAGTAGGAGGATTAAAAAGCCATTGTATTCTTCGTATACTACTAAATTGTGCAATCACATCCCAATTCACTGTCTTCAAATAATTTGATGTACCGGCAAAATTGCTTCCATTGTCGCAATACACAACTGATGGTTTTCCCCTTCTTGAGATGAATCTACGAAAACTTTGAAGAAAAGCCTCGGTAGATAATGACGACAGAAGCTCAAAATGTACAGCCCTGAAAACCGCACAGGTAAATATGCAAATCCAAGCTTTACTCCCTTCTTTTAAATAAAGTGGTCCAGCTAAATCGAAACCAATTATTTCAAAAACTGCAGCATCTTTTATTCTGTTTTCTGGGAGTGATGCAGAAGGGGTAGTTACATTTCTTTTGGCATGTCTTAAACAAATGACACATTTTGATAATACTGCTCGAACAGTTTTTCTTGCATTCAAAATCCAATAATGTTCACGTAGAATATTCAAGATCATTTGTAATCCTGCATGTGAATTCCTTTGTGTTCAGTCATTATCAGTCTCTCAACGACTGGATGATGGTATGGCAAAATGATAGGGTTCTTGAAATCTTCTGAATCCTTCCTATACGTTAATTTTGTCTTCACTTTAAGTATTTCCTCTCCATCTTTGTATGTTGCTAAAGAATTCATTTTCTTTCTGTTGACATCATGACTAAAGTATTCCTCTTGTACCATCTTTACAACCTTTGTTTCTGCTTGTTTTTGTTCTACGTAGGATAATTCACCCGTGACTCGAGAAGCAGGATTCCTACAGTTAAAAATGAATCTTTTCATCCAAGCCATCATTCGTAGCAGTCGATCATAGCTTGAAAAATAGTAGTAGTACCAACCTGAATCTTCGTTATTGTTCTTACCACTATTTTCACATTGAGTTAAAGAACACACAACTGGGAGATTCTTAGAAGTTGGATTTGTTTTTCGTTTTCTTTCAAAACAGATGGTTCGTCAAAAATAGGTTTGGTAACTGGCCAGTTTTCCTCAGTTTGTAGAAGCCATTTGGGCCCCTCCACCATCTACTGCATATGAGTTGGTGAGCAGAACACCCTCTTGAAGGTAAGTCAGCAGGATTAAGTGCTCCTGGAAGATGCTTCCACGAAGTTGGATCAGTCAGCTCTGTTATCTCTTGAACTCTATTGTTTACAAAAACTGACCAGAGTTCTTCTCGCTGAATCCAACTTAATACCGTAGTGGAATCTGTCCAGTAGTGTTGCTTCACATTGTCCCACTGGAGTGCACTGAGCACAGATCTGCATAGTCGAGCTCCCACCGTTGCAGCCAGCAACTCAAGACGAGGAATAGTGACGGTTTTAACTGGAGCAATTCTCGATTTGGCAGCAAAAGATTTACATGAGCAGCACCAGAATACTCTATACGAACGAAAACAGCTGCTGCGTATGCATATTGGCTGGCATCCCAAAATGTATGAATGCTTAGATTACCATTTATAACAGGAGAAAAACAGCAGCTAACAGACAAATTTCCTTAAGGAAATTAACTCTTCAAACCATTTTAGAAATTCAAGTTTCAAATTATCTTCAACTTCTCTATCCCACGGGATGTTGTCTTTCCACATCTTCTGTAACATTTGTTTTGGAATTAAAAGGACAGGACATAAAAATCCAATAGGATCAAAACCCCTATGTATAACAGGAAGAATCACTCTCTTCGATACAATTTCAAGTTTGTATGTTTCTATCCAATCCAAATTAATTTTCAGTGCATCTTCTCTTTACGATTCCAAATCAATCCTAGAACTGAAGTGACCTGTTCTGGGTCATCATCTCCTGTATACTTCCATCCTCTCAAGTTAAATTTTCTTTCAGCCAAGATATGATGACTCTCCTCAATGAAAGGTAATATTTCAGCTTCATTGTCTAAACTTGTAATTAAATCATCTACATAAAAACTTTCGAAGTATATTGACTGTTCTCTGACTATATTTCAAATTCTTTAGATATTTTTTCAAATGATGTTCAAGCACAGCTTCTAAGAGAAAAGGGCTGCTTTTCACGCCAAAAACCACACGTGTATGTCGCATTATTTTTGGAACTACATTTTCTTTTCCATTCCACCAGAAAAATTTGAGAAAATTCATATCTTCTGGTGTTGCACACTTATTTGTAAAAGAGCTTTCTCTATATCGGCAACTATGCCATATTTATGTTCTCTAAATCTGAGAAGAAGATTAGGGATTAGTTCCAATAAATTTGGTCCAGATTCTAAGCACTGGTTGAGCGATGGGGATCCAACTTGTCTGGCAGAGGCATCAAAAACTGGGCGTACCTTAGTTGTTCCATGTTGTTTTACAACAGGTCTATGTGGCAAATAGTGTCCATGCAGGTGAGATGAAGAGTCAACTGGATCATTTTCAATTATACCTAATAATTCCCATTCCTTAAACACATCATAAGCTGTAAACAAGGTTTCTTGATGCAATTTTTAGTCGATGATTCTAATCGTTTCATAGCAATCTCTTTATTACTGGGTATAGGTAAATGATTTTCTTTCCAGGGCAGTGAAACTTCGCATCTCCCTTCTGTATTTATTCGAACAGTTTCTTCAAAATGTAATTTAGTAAGATTTTCTCTTTCCCTTTTGTTTTTCATTTCAACTGGGTCACTTATCCCTAAAACCTCTAAACTAAAAAGATCGAAAATAGTAGCTTCTCGTACAAATATCGAAATTACCATCATAGCTGTATCTTCTTTTTCAGAAAGTAAGTTAGTTTTCCGCATAAGAGTCCATCCTAGATAGGTTTCCATGGCTATACTAATCCACTCGATAGAACTCCTCTTTCCAGTAAATAGTCTACCTGCAACATCTGCTCCAACAAGAATATCAATTGGCCCCGAACTATTTTCTGTGTCAAACATTTGTATGTTCATAGATTGCAATTCTTTAATCCACGGCCCGTACGAAACAGAAGGAACATCATTGCAAATAATATCTTGATCAACTACGTCAAAATTACAATTAAAACTTCCATCTAAGTTTCTTAGTTCAATTTTATATACATTATGAAACTTCTCTATGATCCTTTCTCCTCCAAAAAGTGCATGCGACAAATGTTGCTGGCGTAAAGGTGCTAATCCTAAAGCAGATACCATTTCCTTTCTAATATAAGATTTTTGAGACCCCGAATCATACATGGCTCTCACGATTAAACTACAATTTTTACCTTTTATTTTAACTTTCAAAGTCTGCAGCAAAACATGTGGCGCATTCGAAATACTTGCCAAATTTAGGAATTTATCCTGCTCTTTAACCTCTTTTTCCAAATAATTTGATGTAGGTTTATTTTATTTTTATTTGACTCGGTGCACATAACTGCATAATGCATCTTATTGCAGATCAAGCATTTCACAAAACACCGACATTTTCCTACCCTATGTCCAGCTTTTAAACATTTGAAACAATAACCTTTATCTTTTAAAACCTTCAATTTTTCAGTATAAGACATTTTTTGAGCTTTAAAGCAATTAATCGGTTCATGCTTTTTACTACAGAAAACGCAAAGTTTCTCTGCACCAACTGAAGAGGTCAACAAACTAGGCGATGTAAATATTTTGTCTTTCTTTAATTTGCTTTGTGACGTCGTCACCCCTATTCATTAGAGGCTCCACAGCTGGGGACCACGTGGCTTTGGTGGTATTGTGTTGTATCAGACAGCTGGACCGTCGGTGACGGTGTGACTGGGGGACACTATGGGCCGGGCATCGCTGCATTATTTTCCATTCATGGGCAGTGATTGTACGTCTTGAATGCTGGCGCCTCTGCAGGCGGCGGCGAGGTGTTTGAAGTGCCAGATGTCAGCCGGGCCCTTGTCGCCGGGAACCTTTGAGAGGGACCGGACTTTGGTTATCTCTGCACGAATGGATGACGTGCAAGACCGTTGGTGCCGGGTGCAAAACCCTGAGGCCGGCCAATGGGGATTGATGAGGGGGCGTGGAGTGAACCCGCCCCTTAGAGTTTAAAACAGTGGACTTCGAAAAAGAGAAAAGAAAGACTCCGGACAGACTCCAGCGAGAGATTCTAAAAAGAGAAGCATGTGGACGAAGGAAGAAGGGGAGGACCCCGATCGACCTGCGAGACGTTAGGGACGGATATAGGAAGCAAGCACAAAGCGTGAGCCTCCGGATCCATACCGACGAGAGACTCCTGAGGCGGTACCCAACGGGCGACTGAAAAAAGAAGCAAAGAGCGGACCCCTATGGAGACACAAATATGAAATAGAGCTAGCTGGCTGTATCAAACGAACACTTGTAACTAATATTTTTTCTCTATCCAATGATCTTTTGAGTGTTGTCGTCAAATAAACAATTGATTAGATCACAGTAATAAGGCATTCTTTAATAATTAGCTTAGCGTACACCTTCAATCTAATTCCACGACGTTACAGCTTTCTCTTTTATATGATGTTGCATCCGTCAAATCGACACCGGTCATAGCTAAATTAATCCGCTCTTCCGATTCAACTTCAGTTTTCAAAAACTTTAATAAAACATCTAGTCTCTTTTTGGAATCATCGCCAGAATCAAAATTCAAACCTCGCTGAAAAGCTCTAAGCAAATCCTCTGGCATGCAAGACTCCACTAAAGATAAAGTAGACATGCACATTTGTCAGTTGTAACACCAAGCGTTTCAAGTGCACGAATTTGTTGTTCTAAATTATCATATAAAGTATACAAATTATTCGAGTTAAAATTTGAATTGGCATTTCTCAGAACAAATTTTAACAATTCTCTAATATATACTTCTAATTGTAAATCATGGCGACCAAAACGAGTTTTCAAACAGTCAATTGCTTTTAAATAGTTATCGCCGGTTGGAGGAAAACTATCAATTACTTCTCTAGCACGAGACCCTTCAACGGTAGATTGTAATAAATATTGAAATTTATCTGAATCTTCAATACTAGAATCAACATGTATTTTTTCAAATTGGCTCCAAAAATAAAGCCATTTCTTAATATCACCATCGAATTTTCGTAATTCCAATTTAGGTAATTTAAACTTATTCTTATCAATGACAACATTTCGAACAGAATTCATTGCAACAGAGACATCATTAGTTGAATTTAAAACATTACTCACATTTTGTTGACCGTTGATTATTCTTCTTGCTTTCGTTTCAATTCGTATAGATTTATCCCGAAAATCTTCAACAATTTCAAATTCTGCATCATAGTCTTTCTCGGGAAGAAGTTCTAAGATATTCGAATGGGTGTTTTCTAAACGATCAACTTTCCCTTTGAAAACATTCAGCTCTGCTTCCAGTTCGTAAATATCAACATCTTCTAGGGCTATCAGTTCTTCAACTCTATTACAAGCTTTTGTAAAAGCGGCTCTTTCATTTTTTCTTGATTTCTTAAGAGCTTCAATATTAGCCATATTTACAACCAACTACAGGCCCACTCCGGGGGCGCCAAAAAATATTACGTTATCCTTTTTGCAAATAACTCTATTACGCTAGCAGCGTATCTGGTTCTGCAGTTGAATAAAAGGCAAAATAACTTTTAAAAAATCATAATATTAAAAATAATTCTGGATTCTAAGAACGATAAAATATCCAGGTATTCTAAAAAAAATCAAACGTTTTTATTCCACAAAAAATTACAATACTCACTGTTGCCAAAATACACAAACAAAACTTATACTTAATATTTACATTCGATTACAGTGAATACACACAAGTATAGATGCCATTAATTAATCCAAAAAATAAACTTTGAAGACGACAATCATCTCACGCAAAGCGCTGAAGGGTCGAAAATAAACCGAGGATTCCATTTTCTGAGCTTATTCCAAAAAATTAAAAAAAGATGCTAGTTTACTTTGAAGTGCTTGATTGGTTTGCCTCTATTACGCCATTTATTGTGCAGATACTTCGAAGGGGAAAAGATTTCGGTCGTTTTTTAAAACTCTCATCCTTCTGTACCAAAATCAGAAAAATTTCGGAATCACAGGGTGTTTATTTTGTCAGGAGCTATAACTTTCTTAAAATATAACTATATTTGGCTTCTCTAAAATGAGTGAAATTTGATACGTTTTCACGGACATAATTGTGATTTATTGAGCGTATGTCCCGAAAAGTTCACCCCCTTTTAGAATCGAAAGTTAAAAAAACCATAGATTCTTAATTTTATTTTTTACAATATTTCAAAATTCGATTTAAGCAAATAATAACTGCAATTTTTTTATAAATAATTGCTCTAAAGTTTTTCCAGATGTGCCAAAATTTTATATCTTATCTGTATTTAATTAAAAATTTTGTTCTTTTCATTCAATAGTCTTTTTTCAAGGATTTTTAAGCAATTTTGTCCTTTTATTTTTTAATAATTACCACTGTTTATCGATAAATGAAATTTAGAAGCTTTAACCTATCACTAAAGCAGAAACATGAAAGATTGAAACTGAGAAATGCTTTAGGCATTTATCTTTCTAGAAAATTCATTAAAGGGGTCCACACAACAGGAATTTTCGAAAAATTATAGATTTTCACCTTTTTTATATATATTAAAAGTTCCAAATATTTTTGTTTAAAATGATATATATGAAGAAATACGTAATTAGAAGTATTTTAATTTATTTTGTAAATGAAGCTACTCCTTTAACCCCGGGCTGGGCAAGGTTGACTCAGCCTTTCATCCCATCAGTGGGTCGATAAAATGAGAACCAAGCTTACTTGGGGACCAAACACTGGGGGTTTCGCTTCAGGCTGACCACCTGATCGGAACATCTGCTCATGCACCCCAGCGTCCAATGGTCACGTATACTGAGATGGGCACAGTAGGCCTTGGCCCTCATGGGCTGTTGCGCCACTGAGTTTGAGAGAGAGAGCTACTCCTTTACATGCATCAAATGAACTCTGCTAGGAGCACCTGTGTTTCTCCTTGCACAGGTTGTTGACGAGCGGGAATCCATATGATGTTCAAGTGGAAAAATTTGACTAAATTGGGCTTATTCAAAAGTGAATGGGTTCACGGCTTTTGGATATTAAAAGCGAGATAGGAAGGAAAAAGTTTTGTGATGGAAAAAGCCAAAGTGGTCGTAAACGAGTCAGTGACATTTTAATATGAAAAATTCAAATATATTATGGTATGGCTATTAGAAATAATATCAATGATCTACACAGCATGAAAACTGCTGTTTGGGTTGTTTATTTTCATCTTCTGTCTTCAAACGAGAGCTCTCAACATGGACTGTGTCCCTCGGGTATAAATGCCTTGTGCAAGTGTCAAAAGACAGAAGCTGAGTGTAACGAAAAGCACTATGATCATGAACACACATACATGTGATATATACCATAATGAAATCAATTTTTAGAGATCTAGGTGATTCTATGTTATTAAGAAAATGTTTACATGGAAAGACTCGGACCCCCCCCCCCCCAATGAGTCAGTAGTTTCTAAGAAAAAGGTACACAAACTTATTAAATTTTAACATGGGTTCCTAGGGACGTGTCAGACCCCCCCCCCCAAATCAGGACTTTTTCAAAAGCAAAAAAAAAAAAAAACAATTACGAACCACAAACTGGGATATGCAAGACAGAAAAAGCCATACCATATTTTCAAAGTATATGGTTACAAAATACGACTATTTTTTATATTCAAACTTTATAGTAGATAGTAACTATTTATCCTTTCGTATTGAAGGTAAGTATTTTTGTTTCCATTTAAGTTTTATGTCACAAATTAGATTTAAATTCTACAACTTTTAGAATTATCTTTGGGTGTAACTTTTTCTTTTATAAGTATGTTCATCTAACTTTTAAGTTTTTTTTTTAACATTGACAAATTTGTGTGTAAAATTTAATACTTCAATAAAGATTTTGGAAAATATATAGTACAAAAGCAATTCCAACACATAGAATTTGAGTGTGTGAGTGACCTACAGCTCTCATCCATTTTTTCATCAGTTCTAACATTTTAAAACATTGACATCTTTTAAAATTCTTTTTTGAAGTAGGGTATTTTGCTGTAAATCAGAAACAAAGGCAAAATTATTATGGAAAATCTATTTTCCCTAATTTAAATGCATTATACGAATTTAAATTCAATTTATGAAAAAAAAGAAACTGAATCAAAAGTAGGAAAAAATAGAATTCAAACATCGCATTTTTTCATCTTTTAATATCAGCAAGCTAAAAATGTTTGAATACATTCACATGACTACTAGAAAAAAAAATGACTCAAAGCAAATGGAAATGAAAAATATTTTATCACAAGTTCAATATTCATATGTTGCATTTCACAAATGCTAAAAACAACACAAAATCTTAAATCAATTGCAACCAAACATTGTCCAAATATCGGTGGAAATACAAGTTACTAATGTATGTACAAAATTATGAAAATGTTAAACACAAATCAAGAAATCTTTTACATTATCAACAACCATAAAACTTTGCAATGCACATCTGAACAGTGAAATAGATAATTTTTTAAAAAAAAGCACATTAAGCTAAAATTTTCAACTAGTTCAAATTAAAAGTAATTCAATTTTGATTTTCATTAGTACACAAGTAATATATCACAAGGCTGTGAAAGGTAACACACCTATAAACTAATTCTTAAAGTGAACCATCAAAATTTACAATATGTAATGCTTCATAAAGATTAATATTTATAAACACATTTTCCATAAATTTTAAAATTTCAACATAGTTTTTTTTGCCTACCAACATTTTATACACATAACAATACACATATATCTTTGGATTATTTAATTTTTACATTTTCACATTAACAATTCATTTACCTCTAAAGCCATCTCAATCCTACAAGAAATACAAAGATAACACAAAGAAAAGAAAAAAAAAAGCATTTGGTTTAATTTTATGCATGGTGACAGAATCACAATACTCAAATGATATATCACACAAGTACTTAGTATTTTTTTTAATGGAGATTCAAAATGAATTTTCTTGGACTAGAGAAATGAAAAGAAGAGAGTTATAAAGGATACACGTAAAAAGAGGGGGAGGAGTGGCTTTCACACAAATTAAACACTGAAATCTGTATAATAAAAGGATGTGATAAAATATGTACAGACATACAAATGATTTTTTTTTTTCAAATAAAACTACTCATCAATACTATGATTAAAAAAAAAAAAGCATTAAAATAAACTGAAGTGAAACGAATTAATACATCTTAAAAGGAAATATTTAAAAGTACAAATCTAAAATTTTAAAATATAGATTTACTGCTTTTAAGAAAAAAAAAACCCTCTTTATTAAAAATAGGAAAGCATTGCACATTAAAATAACAGCACTACTTTTACGACCAGTAGCCAATGCAAACAAAATATACAAAGTAGATTAATAAAACCAGGCACATACCAACATATTGGTAGTTGCTGGAACAATTTTAATATAAATATAACAATGCTATATATAATTTGAGATAAATATCGATTTATATTCCAGAACACTTTCCTTACATATGTAACCAATTAATATTCTATTTAACAACAAAATTCTGCAGCATTAATTTAAATTTTAGAACTTTTTCTACTTACATTTAAAAGCAGAATTTGCTGATCTGACATTTTCAAGGTGCATTCTTCACAGAAAAAAAAAGTAAAATAAGCTGAAGTTATTACGTATATATATATATTATGTAATTTATCTACTTACAATGCACTTGAAATTTAAATAATGCAAGTACGAAAATAAACAACATTTCACACTGATGTTTTAAAATATTTAAATCATCACAGTTATTGGATATTTGAACCAACTAATAACTATTATTCTGCAAGATAAACACTTATATCTATATGCATCTTAATACTAGTTATTTATTTTAACTGTTGAAAGATAAAAGAAACGAATGTAGATATTAAACTATTGCTTATAATTAAGATACAATACATAATTTTTTCAAGTACATCACTAAGATAATTATATATAAGGCTTCATTTACCGCTAAAAATATATTTAATAGAGAAATACAATTTACCTTTGTGCGTGTGCAATACTAAAATACACTTTAAAGGATGGCATGCATACCTGCTAACTTACAATATTAAAACATGAACTTTCATATACAATGATTATTTTTACATTTTCAAATACATTGTAAAATCCCCATTCCTTTCATCATGTTACTAAAATAGCTACAAAAATTAAGCTAATATGAAATTATGTACATCAAAATGTAAATGGACTGCTTGAAAGCTGAATGTAAATTGCATAATGGCACATTTAGCTACTTTTGTAAAATATGATTTTTGGCAAAGAATGTTTCAAATATGAAGATGCAAATGAAATGCCTTAATATAATAAGTTAAAAGGATGAAATATATATTAATTTTTACCTCATATATGTGTTGACTACACATGTGCAGGAATTCAATTTTTTTTTGTAATATGCTATCTATTAGGAAAGATCATAAGTTAACAGGTATGAAAACTGTCACTAATTTGATTCTAATAGAATAAATCTACTATCAGCCATCACAAAAATATTTCCACAATTGCAAAATACATTAAATTCACAGTAGAATAAAAATTAAATGTAAATGTCAAGTGGAGGGGGGAACATAAAAAAAAATGAGTAAAACTTATAAGAATATATTTTTATAATATCTGTCAAATTACCCAATAAACAAACATTTTAGGGTTCAAACAACTCTATGTTGCATGAATGCATATATATAACAAAATAATTGCAAGATATTATACAGAGAAGTTTTACATAATTGAATCAAAAGTTCTTAAGAACACCATCACAATGAAATTCTCTCCCGTTTGCTACAATTCTAAAAGTCTAGAAGAGTACATTTATTGAAACCAGAATGCACCTTTTAAGCATTTAGTTCAGTTCCAGAAATGATTTTATAAGTGAGCAGATAGTACTTCATGGCCAATATAGACCATTTTATCAAGGAGGTAAATTTGGCATCTCAAGAAGAATGAGTGTAGGAGACAAGGTCACAAACATTAATGCTTGAGAAATCAACAGGTTCATCCACTTCTGGCGCGAATTCCATGTTTAGAAGGTCATAGTCCACTTCAGGAAACTGGGCCCCAGCCCTGTCAAAGACACAAACCACAGAGATTAATCATAATTTACTTCCTTCCTCTTATTTTTAACCTCCATGACTTGTGCTTTGCTATCTTAAAAAGTGCATTCTGGCCTGAACTTAATGTGGTTGCACAAGGTCATATCCTAGAAGGTGCGTTGTCATTTCAACAGCAGCATATAAGCTATGTAACTGTGCACAAAAAGACACTGGAGAAGAATATAGAAAACAGTAATGCATTTTAAATAAAACCCAGAAGAGAGAAATTATACGCCTCAAAATTTCTAATAAATCCAAATAGGAAAGATTTAAACTGAATAATTCTAAGGATTTCATAAAAATGAAACACCACAAATATATGTATATTAAATTCATTTTCAGTTTTATAGAGTCCTATATTTTGACAAAAAAGATCAGAAAATATTTCAAAATCTTTTTTTCTAAATAATTTTAATGTTAGAGCTTTATGGCTTAAAAGGTGCGAGTCATTAAGAATTTTCATATATCTTTAGAGAACATGGAAAGAAAATGTACTGATGAATCATATTTAATAATCTAACTTTTTTCAAGCAATATGACAAATGAACTGTTTTATACAACCTATGTAACAATAGCTTACAATTTTAAGATCCAGCAACCCAAAATAACAAATGGTCTTTTAAAGTAAAAGGCATGCTATGAAACACTTCGTGACAATGAAAAACTTTAAAAATGTGAGCATTTTATTTTAAATTCAAGTTCACAGAAAGAATGCACTTCTTTAAACACATTGCACAAGCATGAATAGAAACTGAGATAATACAGAGATGCATGTTAAAAAAAATATAGCTACAAAATTTAAGTAATTTCAAGTTAACTCGAAAGGACAATTTCTTAACTACAATCGAACACATGTGTATATGAGTTAAAAAAAGTACCAAAATTACAATTAACATTCCTTTTGAGTATCAAGGATTTCATAGTTATTGAGAGCACCAATATCTAATAGTTACAATCAATATTTAAATGTACACAAATATCACTAATTAAAAAAAATGACATCACAACACCAATAAGTCTTGATTAAAAATACACATACATAAAAAAGCTATATCTGATGGACAGTCATGATTGAGATTCAAGAGGATATACATTATTCATTGATAATTAAGAATAACATTTAATTTTTCCATTACTATGAGATGATATGTCCAATAATAGCAAAGCAGAATAAATCCAAGTTATGCTAGTTTGCAGCAGTTTTATGTGGCTTATTTTCTACAAATTCAAAGAAATCAATGCATAAAAGAATGCCATTTATCAGAAGAATATACACTAGTTAAAGTCAGAAAATGTTTCACTTTGCAGAAGCTCACAATGGACACATTTGGACATATATTAATGCATCCTTTGGGTTAGTAGCTATAAGGTGAACATTTTTTTCTTATCAGACTTCATACAAATAATGAAGAATTTATTACACATTTAAAACTGCACATTTCTAGACAATCATTCTTCTAAGCAACAGA
Organism: Trichonephila clavata; assembly: GCA_019973975.1. NCBI lineage: Eukaryota > Metazoa > Arthropoda > Arachnida > Araneae > Nephilidae > Trichonephila > Trichonephila clavata. The sequence goes on from BMAO01035243.1 coordinate 13,615, forward strand.
TGAATTTAGAAATATTTAAAATTAAATGCCTTTACAAATTTTAAATGTAGTTGAAATGTGTGCTTTTATTCTTATACAACACAACATGCTGAGTATCTTGGGAAATCTGAATATATCAGTTTAAAAATGGGTATACAATTTTGATCAATAAAAAAAAAAGATTTTACATTACAAGAATCACTGCAAGATTCTATTACAAATATTTACATCTTAAAAATGTGCAAAATACGTTTGCATTGAAATGATAGAACACAACATCTAACATTGCACACACAGCTAATCCATATATAAAAAACCTATACAGTACAGTAAAAATTTCCCTCAAAAATATAATGGATATAGTTAATGGCAGGAAAATGAAATTCTTTAGCTAGAAAAATTTAGAATAAAAAGCAACTTGCATGCAAAACAATGCACATGCATGTAGTTATTTAAGTACTCAAAGACATTTCAAAAGTTGTATCCTGTTGTAATATCTAAGCATATGAGGGAAAAAATACACAAAGTAAGTTTGTATTTCATGACTCTTAAGACCCCATTCATTTTATTAATAGGCCATTAATTGTGAGAGTAAAATCCTCCAAAATTATTCAAGGTATAAAAATCTTGTAACTCCTGCATTTCAAAGTATTAGTGCAGCATTTATGACCATTCTATTAATCGTTGCAAGTCATTTAAAGTTTCCAAATAGCTCTTGTTTTTATATCCAAACAAAAATTATTCTGTAGCAAATTATACACGAATTATATTTGATACAAAAATACTAATCCCAAACATTTATTAAAACTTTAGCATATGTAAACTCTTATCATTCAAAATACTTAAAAATATGGTTTTCTGTTAAATTAATGCATTTGTTTTTATACTAAAAAAGCACATAATGTATCATTGAGCAAATTTATATTATATTACGTAAAAATAAAAAAGTATCCTTTTCTTGATGTTTTTAAAAAGTTTTTTAAAAGTTCAGATGGTTTTCTATTTTTATGCTAATTGAATTAAAAGATCTGGAAGCTCACACATGCAACTAAAAATATATTCTAAGGGGAAGAAAATGTGATAAAAAAAATGAAAGAAAAACCAACGAAGAATTCTATCTTACAAAATCTAACTAACATTCAGGTTTTTTTAAAAAAGCATTTTAATTGTAGCAAGAGGCTTAAAAAATCATCAATAATAGCAGAAAACCATATTTATGGTATATTTCAATTTTAAAATCACATTCACAATAGGTTTTACATTTCTTTGAAAGTCAGTTTTTAACAAATGAAATACAAAAAAGTAGCCAAATGATTATCTGAAAATATCTTTCAACTACAAATGATTGGTCCACATAAAAGGCACTAATTCTGACATGGTTCTTTAATAGTTCAAAAACATTCTTGATGTCCACTTACTGCATATCAGAACTGTGGGAGTCATGATAACCAGGATCAGGAGACTGCAAGGTGGACTGTGGTGTATTTGGATAGCTGTCATATCCATATGTATTTACCATACTAAAACAAATAAAAGTGACTTCATTAAAATTTACACCTTTTTCTTTCATATCTATTTACTATACTAAAATTTAAAAAAAAAAAAGACTTCATCAAAACTAAACACTTTTTCTTTGCAGGTGAAATATATTAACTTTTATAAAGATAATCACAGTTCTTTAGTTGAGTATATTCATTTTGTAAACAGGAGCAATTCAAATATTCTGCACTCAAGCACACTATGTGGCATTGAAAAAATACAAATAAGGAGTGGCCAGATAGTAAAGAAACTCAGCGAACAGAGAGAGCAGCAGTGCACAATAAGTGATGCTTATTTTTAAGTGCTACTGGTAACACAGAGCAAAAACAAAATGGCAGCTCAGCAAGTTGTAAGATCACCGAAGACATTAATAGACAAATCAACATGTCTAACAAGGGAAGGGCACAACATGGGAAATTCATTTGGGGACAAGACTGTAGTGTTTCCTCCCTTACCAGGAGGCGCACTGTGTCCTCCTACCGTAAGAATGTGTTGTTTGTTTTTGGAAAGAGATAGCTTCTCGGCACCGGCGCGTTAGGGCGGTGGCCAGAATAGAGAAATTTCCCGCGTGGGTAGTTACAATTTGCGTTTAATATTTCTTTTTATGTGTTTACTGTAAATAAAGTGCTGTCCTCAAAAAAGACTATGTTGGATGAAACCTCAACAACATTATACCCAACACAACACGACATCACACTGTCGCATTAACGACAGGATCGAAACCTGAGTGAAGCAAGACATCAAAAGGAACTACGAGGTAGGCAATCCTTTTGTTTTGTTTGAGCGAGTTCAGCAACTGTTATTTACAAAATTTTGGGGGTTTTCCCATTTAGTATAATTCCTTTCAATCATGTTTCGTGGAGCGAGAAAGGAAGAATTAACATTAATTGCTGATGAATTAGGCGAGATAATAAATCCAGAAATGAAAGTGTTGGATTTAAAAAATTTAATTTTAAATAGCGACAAATACAAAACCGATAAAGTGTTTATCGATGACTATTTGGACTCGATTATCGCGGATAGAAAGTCGAAAGAAGAACAAGAGCGTTTAACGGAACAATCGAAACTTGAGTTTGAAAAAATAAAACTCGAACAAATTAAATTAGAAATAGAACTTGGTAAAATAAATTTAGAAAGGGCTAAATTGGATAGTCAAAGGGATAGCAATGATTTGCAGCGAATAAATCCCGAAACAAATCAGACTTCGCTAGAAAATTTCATTCAAAGTGTGCGCACATTATCTCTTCCGATTCCTAAAAAACAAGAGGGATGGAATTTATTTTTCTCTTCTTTAGAGCGTTCTTTTAAAACCAAAAATGTGCCGGATGAATTTAAGGGAGAGATTCTTTTAAATTTGCTAGGTGAAAAAGCCGAAAATATTTTAGTTTATGTAAAAGACGCAGAAATAGGCGATTATGATAAGTTAAAAAGTTTAGTTTTAAGAGAATTTGAGCCAACGCCTTTAATTTGCTTGCAAAATTTTCAAAAAGCGAAACGAATGCAAAATGAAACGCATGTTCAGTTTGCATCTCGTTTATTAACCAATTGGGATCAATACTGTCATTTGAGAAATGTCAATGATTTTAATTCTTTAAAAGAGTTAATTGTTAGCGATAAATTATATCAAACGCTAGATGATGAAACTGCCATTCATATAAATATCAAGCAGGAGCAAAGTTGGTTTAAACCAATTCAAATGGGAAAAGAGTGTGACATGTTTTATGCTTGTAAAGGAAGAATTTTTTCCGAGTTTTCACATAAAGCATGTCATAATCAAAGTGGCTTGCGAAATGATTTTAAATATATCCCTCCTCACTCGAGACGAGACAAAACAAATCTTAATTCGAAAGAAAATAAAATTTATAACTCAAAACAAAGTAAAGTAAATAAAAAAATAGAATGTTACATTTGCGGTGAGAATCATTTAGCTCGAGATTGTAATAAAAAATATTCTAAATTAAAAAATGAGAAAAAAGAGACTTCTCAAGTACAATATGTACAACCGAAAGTTGACCTTGAACCTTTAAAATATGTTTTTATTTATATTAACGGGAAGGCAATAAATTGTGTTTTGGATAGCGGAACTCAAATTTTTGTTTGTAATTCTAATATTTTTCCAGATAATTCTAATGATGAATTCGGAAAGATTACTTTAAGCTCTGCATTTGGAGAGAATGTAGAAGCAAAACTAATTAAAACCTCTATTACTCTTGACAATAATTCTTTGAATCATCCAATGGATTGCTTGGTAGCGATCACGGATAAATTAAATGCTGAGGCTTTAATACCTCCTTCTTTGTATGAGGCTTTATGTTCGATAAATGATAAAACTAATAAAAAAGAAAATGATACTTTTGCCGAATCGATTGATAGTTTTACTCCGTTTTCAAATGATGAAAATGACGCAGAATCCGAGAACGAAATATTTTATGTCGAGAGCGACTCAGATAATTTAAATTTTAATTCGGATTACAGTAAAATAAAAGATGAACAGAATAATTGTGATTCTCTTAAAAAGGTTCGTGCAGAGTTAAAATTAAATAAAGGAAATTTTTTATTAGTTGAGGAATTAATTTATCACAGGGATAAAATTCTAAATGAACCCGTAATGCTATTAGTTTTACCGCGTTGCAGAATAGACAAAGTGATGAAACTAGCACATGAGTCAGTTTTTGGAGGTCATATGGGGGTAAAGAAAACAAAAGAGAGGATAAAATATAATTTCTTTTGGCCAAATATGTCTAGGGAAATTGCTGAATTTGTCCAGACATGCAAAGGGTGCCAGCTTCGGAAATCTGAGAAAATTGGAGATAGAGCTCCCATTACACCTATTGTCCGTCCGGAGCTTCCCTTTGAGATAGTAAACATTGATGTGATCGGACCTATTCAACCACCATCGGGTAGAGGGCACAAATATGTCCTTTGTATGATGGATCAACACACACGTTGGCCTGAGGCAGTACCACTTAGATCACTTACAGCCAAGACCGCATGTGACTCTTTATTGCAAATATTCTCGAGGACTGGAATTCCGAGTATAATTGCCAGTGATCAAGGCACAAATTTCAAGTCGGCTCTAACCCAAGAATTTACGAAAAGGATTGGATCTAGTCCTAGGTTTTCCTGTCCTGGCTATCCGGCCAGCAACGGACTAGTTGAAAGATGGAATAGGGTGTTGAAGGATATGCTTCATCATGTTATTCGTGAAGATCCAAGAAACTGGGATCGACAATTACCTTTTCTGTTGTTTGCATACCGTGAAGTACCAAACACTACCACTGGTGTATCACCATTTAGGTTACTTTATGGCAGAGAAGCTCGAGGGCCGTTGGCAATTCTTAAATCATCCTGGGCAGGCGAAATACATCTTCCGACGAACATTTCCCAGTCAGCTGCTGATTACCTTCAGGAAATGAAGATCAAGATGGAAAAAGCTGCTGAGAGTGCATCTTTAACTGCTGCTCAGAAACAAAAAAGTTATGGTGATTACTTCAACAAGAGGTCATCCGTAAAGAATTTTAGCATCGGAGAACAAGTTGTTTTGCTGATACCAGATTCTAGTAATAAGATCTATGCTAGATGGACTGGACCTGGAGAGATAATTCAACACCATCCACCCCATTCATATAAAGTTAAACTCCCCGACGGAACTGTAAGACATGTTCATGTGAATAAGATCAGGAAATACCATCCTCGTGCACTTGCAGTTGGAGTTATTTTTGAAGATGACCACGAATTCGGAGAAATCCATCCCACTCCTAATTTATCGAGATCCACATCTGAAAGAGTTCTACATGAAACTGATCTGAATCATTTGAAGGAGAGACTGAGAGAGAACAAGTGTTAGCAATTCTTCTAAAACACAGTACACTATTCGCAAGTGATGTGAAAATAGCCAAAGTAGGAGCTTCGTAGTGTGCTTGGACTGTGCAATTACTATCGTGAGTATATACCCAGATATTCTGAACTTGTGTATCCATTGACCGAACTCACCAAAAAGAGAGTACCTGATTTCATCCCATGGACTGAGAAACATGACTTCTCATTTCATCTTCTGAAAAAAGCTTTAGCGGAAGCACCTTCGCTGTACTCTCCAGTGCCTGATAAACCGTATACCATTCATTCAGATGCATCGCAAATTGGCATAGCTGCTTGCCTGTCACAAAAATGTGGTGATAAGTGTTACCCAATTGCTTATGCAAGTCAAAAATTAAGCAAGACCCAACAGTCATGGTCAACTATTGAACGAGAAGCATTTGCTATTGTGTGGAGCTTAAAAAAGTTCGAAGTATGGGTATTTGGGACTGAAATTGAATTTTATACTGATCATAACCCTTTACCTTACTTGACAAAGAGTGCACCACAATCTGCGAGGCTACAAAGATGGGCTTTTGCTCTACAGAAGTTCAATGTGACAATCAAACATTGCCCTGGTGTGAAAATGCCTCATGCTGATGCACTCTCACGATTAGTGTAACAAGTGTGCCTTTCAATTTTAAAAGGAACATTTTAGGTTTAGTGAACAATATTTTCTGAATCTCATTTTATATATTTCGTTATATTATTTGTGTATCTATTTACATTTTAAAAAAAAAAAATGCTAATGTTTTTTTTTTAGAATTTGATTTCAAATATTTTTTAACTAACTGTTGTTTATTTTGTGTATTTCTTAAATTTCAATTTTCTTGATTATTATGGTATAATTATGGATATCAAAATGCTATTCTTAATTTAGTTATGTATACATATCTTTTTATATTTTTTCTTTATGTGTGAGATAATGCTAGCTACTTATATCTTAGTGTATGATATTAATGTATATTATTTCATGCTCATTTATTTTATTATCAGATTGAGTATCATGTGTGACACTTCAATCTTGTGTGGGGGGTGTAGTGTTTCCTCCCCTCACCAGGAGGCGCACTGTGTCCCCCTACCGTAAGAATGTGTTTGTTTTTCGAAAGAGATAGCTTCTCGGCACCGGCGCGTTAGGGCGGTGGCCAGAATAGAGAAATTTCCCGCGTGGGTAGTTACAATTTGCGTTTAATATTTCTTTTTATGTGTTTACTGTAAATAAAGTGCTGTCCTCAAAAAAGACTATGTTGGATGAAACCTCAACAACATTATACCCAACACAACACGACATCACAAAGACTTTGTCTAACAGTAGTACACTTTTAGGGTATTTGGTAAAATACTCATGTAAAGGCTTAGGGTTCAAATCTTACACTCTCTGCCAGTTACTATAATTATATAAAATATTTAATATTTTATAGCCTGTTTTCTGAATAAATTTACTTAATCAAATGAATTTTAAAAAAAAACTGGTGGAGTGCGAGATTTGAACCCTGAACTTCCATGTGAAACACATGTTACTGACTAGGCTATGTCGCCACTAGTGCAGGATTCAATTTTTAGCATAAAAGCAGAGTTTTAAATTTTGACAGTTATTTTCTCCAGATTGACTGTTTATTTTGTGCTATTACATTGAGAATCAAATACCTGAAAGGAGTACTACTATTATTCAAAATCTCGACCCCAAATGAATTTCCCATGTCAATGAGAGTGACAATTAATAAAATGAAAGAATTTGAGTATAAAATGTCAGATTTCCTTCTCTGGTCACTACCAATAACACATACTATACTGTATAATCCCTTGCGCAGTAATCGAAATAACAGAAATTGGAATTACTTAATGATCAAATACACAGTTTCAGTAAACAAACCAAAAAACCCATGTGATTTAACTTGAGAACTCGGGAAATAACAGGCGATATACTCCTCAAATAATATTAATCCACCCCTTGCAGTTATTTAGGATTTATATAATCCAATTGAATTCTTTTGTTGCATCTGTAAGACAAAAACCAGCCACCATTGTAGATAAACTGACTGATTTTTGCTTAAATGCAAGTCAGATGTACAGTATTGGGTACAAATTCAGATATCTAATTTTTCTTATTGGATGCACAGTTTGCATCACAACAGCATCCTTTAAATCATATATGCTTCAAAGATTTAATTTCTAAATGTATGACAGAAAAAAGACAATCTTAAAATCATAACTCATGCTAGGTCGGGCATGACTGCATGGAAACACTAAGCATCCAAAAACTTTCCTACATGTGTGTGGTATGTGTATTATTTCAGCAATTTAAAGCAATGCTATTTTAACAACACTATTTTTTGTGATAGAAAGGAAAGTTATAGGGATATAAACATTTCGAAGTTTCTGGTAAACATTCTTATTACTCATAATTCTGGTAAATATATCAATCACTTTGGTGGACACAAATTTCACACATTATTAGTTTTCTCAAATCGAACTCTTATTAATTTAAAATCTTCTTTCCAGAATTTTTAATGTGAAAATGACTTGCTTTACCGTAGTCAGATCCTTCCCAAACAGCATAATATATCAATATATAAAAGCAATATTACAAGGTTCGTATGAATATACATAATTTTCCCAGTCTAATTTTTGTGAAAATTCCTTTACAGTATCTTCACATTAAAAAAAAAACCATATACCAAAGTGTTTTTTTCCAATAACAAAGTTCTCTTTTATACTCAGATTATAAGATTTCAGCATCATAATTGGACCTTAATCTTGATTTACTACTTACTCCTTTTGCATACTAATAACTGTTCTTGTTTCCCCCTTTTTGAGGAACAGCTTTCCAAAAACAAACAATTTGATAATATAGATTCAGATTTGGTATTAGATGGAGATTTTCAGTGTCGATTATGTACAAAAATCATCAGGATTCAACTTATGAACAGAAAATTCTGTCATTTAAGGTCCATTATTGAATGCACCTAAAGAAATTATGATCTATTAATTCCCCCAAAGTCTGTTAAAAATGGGCAAAAACAGTGGCAGGAGCCCTACAATTGACAGTCAACAGTAGATGTATAACAAAATAATCTGTTGAATATGTTTAACTTGCAGTGAAACAATGCCCAGTAGAGGGTATGGATGGTATCTTGAAGGATGACTATTACCTGCCACCAATTTGCAACAGTTGCTTTTCTGGAAGTTGTGTCCCATTTTATGCTAGATGTGTTAAATGGTTATGAGGTCAGGAGAGAATGGTGGCCAGGGAAGCATCAGCACATCTTGCAAAGCACACAGACTCGTGATGTGATTGGGCATTATCCTGCTGGGCCCCTCAAGAGAAGGGGAGTATCCCCACCTTCAGCACATCACCCATGTATAGTTGAATCATAAAGCTCCAAACATGAAAAAGAAGTGATCTGTCACTGCTTGTGATGACACCCCAAAAACTAATGATGCTTTGTATTGTAGAGAGGTATTCCAAAAATGTAGCTAGATTGGACCTTTCAAGACATCAGTGTCACACTAGTACACAGTGACTATCATAGGGCAAACTCATCTGAGAACATGATCATGTGCAATTTCATTGTCCACTTTGCTCTAGCCTGACCAACACTGCATGCAGAGTTATGTGATGTGGTGTCAACGGCAGTCTTTAAACGAACGTCCGAGTCCCCCTTTGAACCATTAGTAATCAATTCACTGATAGGGGAAAAAGCAAAGTTGTACTGAACTTGTGGCAAAATGGCAAAAGAAATGACTTGTGGGGCCACAGTTGCTTGTGAATCTGCATGTGCTAATGTCGTTTTGGCTGCACAGGTACCCCTAAAACTACCTTGTCATGTTTTCTTTTCTTAAACATCTTTTCCCAACAGTAGGTGCAGGATGAACATTTCTAGGTGGATGTCACCAGAGATTTGAAGTATGGATCAATTTGCACTTTTCTGCACAATCACCATACCTCTCAAAATTGCATATTTGCTCTGTTTCCTTAGGCAATGAGACCAAGCTTTCTCTGCTACCTGTCATCCAAGACAAAAAAATTAAGCAATGATTATCCTGGAAGGAATAATAGCACGGGTACTATCCATTCTTCTGGTACATTCCGTTATATTCCATTCAACATGTGCCAGAGAACTACACATTTTATAATTGCATTTATCTCGAAATTTGTGCAATTTTTGGCCACTCCATCTTGGTGTTGCATTTTCAATATCATGCTGTGTAAAACCAATATTTAGTGATAATGAAATGTAGTATATAAATGTAATTGATCTCTGCTCCTTTCTTTTATAAAACTATACGATTACCTATTATTTTTGGTTTGATTATTAATATAAATGCAATTATATCTATTTGATACATAAAAAAATTAGTCATTTTCACTAATTTACCCCAATTAGAACCAATTAAGGTTTATATTTTTAAAATTAATACATGTATATAAGTGTTTATTTAAAAAAAATTAAGGCATCTGTTATGGAACATGTATATTTATAAGACTTTCAAAATGAAAGTATTCTTAATTTAAATATGTCACTAAGAATTAAAACTTAATAATTTATTTGCTTACCTAGGTAAATGTGTTACCAAAACTGGTTTGACATAACCATTGGCATTTGAGTCACCTACAAGAAAAAATATGGAAATATAAGTACTCTTCCACAAAAAACCAGTTTTATTGAGTTTTAACAGATTTAGTACTCGGGTGAAATGGTATTAAAATTATTTTGGATTTTAAAAAAAAGTATTCTAAACAGCACATTTTATTTATAAAATATTTTAGTAGACTTTGTGCAATATTGAGATATTACAGAATAGAGAATCAGCAGCACAAGCTATTGCAAGACTTCCGCAAACAGAAGGTCACTACTACAGTAACATTTCACGCTTGGACCAAGAATACTTTTAAAAGCTGATTATGCAAGTACAGCAAACAATATGTGACTGTTATAGGTATAGATTCTCTTCACAGTCCTTGAGAAAACTTCAGGACAGAGGACAATCAATGCCACCCTCCCCCCCACTGAAAGATTTTATCCAACCAGTAAAAGAAACCATGCTTGATTTGGAAGGTGGCATAATTCCTGATGATTCTAGAGGAGACTTAAATGAGTAGAACTACACATATTATTAAATGAAACAAAAACAAAATTAGTCATTGCACAAAATGGTGATTGAGAGAGCAATGTCACATCAAATTGTTATTTATATACAAAACCACAAAGTAGTCAACTTCTTTTCTACCAAACCTTGCACAAAACAATAAGAATTTTAATAGTGTATTATGTATACTTCTATTTAGAAATATAATTATAAATAAAATTCTTTTTAATTGAGACAATAACATACTCAAAGTGATGTTACAGGGAAAAGATTTTGAAGTGTCCTTTCCTGAAATTGACTTGAATACTTCATTCATTAATATAAATTGAATCTATCAATTGGAGCTACTTGTGAATTAACACTGAATTATTGCCCTGATTCTTCTTTTTAAGCACTACAGCCTATTGATGGCCAAGGCTCTATTTCGCCGTCTTCTTCATCTGGCTCTATCCAGTACAACCCTGCATTGGTTAACTTCAATTTCCTTTAAATCAATTTCAACATTATCCAGCCACCTAGTTGGTGGCCTTCATTTCCTTTTTTTCATCAATGCTTATCCTTTTAGTTGGAAATAAGTCTTATCTAAATGTGTGATCCAACCATCTAATATAGGATGTTTTGGCTATTTTTACAATGTAGAGTTTGCCATATTTTTTTATGAATTTCATAATCGTATAATGTTTTCCACATGTCATTATGCTTTACTGGTTAAAAGACGTTCCTCAGGATTTTCCTTTCAAATATTAACAGCATGATATTTGAACTGCTTCTTCTTTGCTGAGGGTAAAGCATTCAGTTTAGCATTCATTATAACTGGACTTATTAAAGTTCTACAAAGGTGCATTACTGCACTAATACATTCATAAATTGCAATGTCTTCTCTTAATTTCAATATCATACAAAACTGTCTGGAATATGATTTGCAACTGAAAATAAATGACTTTCTAAAGTTTTAAGAGACATACATAACTTTAAATGGACCCATCTTTTAACTAGAGAATTTCTACAAATTTGAGCTTCCAAATCCATTTTATTATGACCTTTTAATTTTTAGTTAAAAGTACTTAAAATTAAAAGAAGTTAAGAGGAATGGGCTAAGAATGTAATTATAGGTTGAATATTTAGTAATGTCAGGGTAAAAGATCTTGCAAATTTGCATTTTGGTTTAGTGATGAGGATGACACTCGAGCTGGCACCCAACTTTTCAAGCTTTCGCATCAGAATTCCTCAACAAATTTAATGTGCATCAGTCCCTCTACACACATGATAGGTAACAGTTATGGATGTTTAGTTTTATCTCACAATAAGGATAAATAATCCAATTGTCATAAATAACTTAATCATTATTGATTATTTACTACTTAAAAAATCATATGGTTTAGTAGTGATTACCTAAAAACTAAATTACCAAAATATATTTTGTTACAGTTCTAGGCATCAAAGACATACATCAGTAATAACGAGTTAAGTATATTAAAAGCTTGTCTCTAAACCAGTGCACCCCAACCTTTTCATTACCGCGAACTGGTTAACGTTTGGCAATTTTACTATGGCCCACTAGGGGGGGGGATGTTGTGTTGATGGTTTATATCCCTAGAAAGTCGTAAAAATCAGAGAAATACACCACAGCAAATAAAATACAAATAACTTAACATTCCTCAGGTAGCCCGGTACCATTTGATCCATAGACCAAGAGTTGGGGACCTCTGCTAACCTATTCATTATTTTTTTTATATGTACAGCTTACCAAAAGATTATGGTACAAATATAATGATTGTATCAGAACGCTGACATACAAATCCCCAATATTAGTTTCTAATTATATTGTTACAAATTTTGTATAAAATAATGTAAATAATTTGTATTTTGATCGGCAATGCATTTATATTATTCTATGCTATATTTATTTCATGTTCAAAATTGTAATATTCACAAGCAACGTTATAATGGCGATTCAATGGGAATTTGGCGAAATATTGGCGATAGAGCCAAGTTGGCATCATTTTTGGTGACCATGTTGGTGAGTTCAGGACCCTCTGGATTCTTCTAGAAATTAGTGGAGAAATCCATTTATTTCACGATCTATGACGCTAGCGCATCTTTCTCGAAGTTTCGGCTACGGCTATAAATAGACCGATACTCGCCGCAATAGTCAGTCTGGTTTCAACCAGAGAGTAGAGAGTCTGGTTTTGACTAGGAATTAGTAAACTTGCCTTGATCGTGATTAGCTCGGCTGTGTTTGTGAGTAAGCTTATATATACGTGTATTTTAGATACTGATAATTGTGTATTAGTGCTGTTGAAGGTATGAAATCCTTCTGATATTTATTCTGTGAATTTTGATGTTGAATCCTGTGTTTTGAAGGATTGATTTTTGACAATAAATACTCATCGCTTTTAAAGAACCGTCTTGTTGCTTATGACTGATTTGCATAAAATCCTCGAACCCCGATCTACATAACAATATATATGCAAAGGCCAACAATAAATTTAAACAAATGTATACAAAAGTAACATTCCAATTTTCCTATATATCTACTACATATTACATTTTTTCCCTAGTAGTGTTCATAACTATTTTATACAGAAATCATGACTTAACAATGAAAAAATTTACCTACATCCAGTACGCAATGCAATAATTACAAGGATGGATTTAAAACTTCTACCAAGCTAAATTTTATTATCTTCCACAGAAGAAATAAAAATTAGAAATAGATAAGTAACATGGATAGTAAAAAGGTTTTGCTAAAAAAAATTGAATACAATTAATAATACCTAAAATTTTAAACTTTGAAAATTACGTTACCTGAAAATGGAGTGTAATATTTTCCAAAGGCTTGATCTTTTGGAATATCAGGAAACAAATACAGCAAATTTTTCAAATCATATATGCGGTCAGCTATGGGTCTAATGGCAAAATCTCGTGATGTAAATGGTTGAACCATAAAAACCTCTTGTCCCTCTGAAAATAAACATTGAACAAAAAATTTAGATAAACATACAGTCTGAGATGTAAACCTTTAAATATAGTAATTTATGAGTTAATTTGCAAAAGTAAAATTGAACATATTAAAAAGAGTGGTACATCCATTTAGAAATTATATTCTACCTTCTTAACATGATGTCATATTTATTTTTAAAATAATTTATCTTTTCTTTAAGCAGTAGCAAAATATCCCCAAGAATAAAAAATTAGGTAAAACAAACTTTTCAACTAACAGTATCTAACATCGCAATATAGAAACACATATTCAATCAATGCATGTTTTGGAGTTTAGACCCCCCCCCCACAAAATAAATACTATGCACAAAAGTAAGAAATTACATTGCATTTGATATAAAAATTTAAATATTTCTTTAAAAGAATTGAATGACTATGGAATCGCATGAAAAATAGCATTATCTGCCTGAATTTTTGAGTAACTACTTGCACATTAAACCCCAGTGGTAGTGTTTAGCAATTCCCTGCCACAGTCAGGGGTTCAAATCCTGGGCTGGGCAAGTTGACTCAGCCTTTCATCCCTTCTGTGAGACAATAAATGAGTACCAGGCATGCTTGGGAACTAAATACTGAGGGTTTCGCGTCAGACTGACCAGAACATCTGCTCATGCACCTCAGTAATCAAGGTCATGGAAACTGAGACAGGCACAGTACGCCAAGGCCTGATGCAGCACTCTGTTTAGTTTAGAACTTGCACAATGCTAGTGACAGCAGGCCTGCAAAACTATTAAGTAATGAAGAGAGAAATCATTATTCATACACTTTGGAACAGAGAGAGTGATATGGAGTTTATTCAACAGCGAACTCTGCATCAGAAAATATTTTTCTAAGAATATTGCTGAAGGATTTTCTCTATGTGCAATATGTGAAAGTGATAGCAATTACTTTAGTTATGCTGACAAACTTTCTTTATGTTGGTTAAGTCAACAGAGGAAGACTGGAAATGAATAAAAAGGATATTACTCCTCTGCTATTGCAGTACGAAAATAGTATCTTGTTCATTTGTCACTCAGAAATGCAGCCTAAAAGAATTTCAAAGGTATATTTGGAAATTGCAGGGCAAGTGCCAATTTTCGATATAAAAGCATAAGTACCATTTAGAGCTAGTAGACAATTTAAAAAAAAGATTAAGATGTCACCCAAAACGGAAGACTAATAGTTGTAAAAAAAAGATCAAAATGCCTAAGGTGGGTCAGATAACATGCAAAATGAGGCAATGTGCATCAGGAAATAGTTAATTTATCATATGAATTAAAATTAAATCTCACTGAAAAGCAAAAGAAGATGGACCAGAAAGTGTTGTACAAAAAAAACTTGAATTACTGAGGCAGCTAAAGGAAGCACTTATCCAAGTCTGGATTTATGAAATACCCCTTGAAAATACATAGAAAATATTTCTGTCAATTACAGTTATTGTGCAACTACCATCACAGCCAAGTTGTTTAATCCACTGTTTATAAATGTTACCCATCTAAGCTTTACTACAGTGTGGTGGATTTTCAATTTTTAAACCATGGTCAATTGACAAGGACCATTTTTTTTTTACTCAGAATTTTTGCAAGTAATGAATAAGGATGGAATGCAAAACAGAAAATCTTAACAGTGAAACAGAACTATTTAGAATAACTTAAATTTTTTTTACCTCTTTGTTGAGAATCTGTTACCCATGCAATAGTTACACCACCTGCTTCTGAATCACTAAACCTGAGTAAAAATGTACCATTACATTTCTTCAGGAGCATTTCTTCAGCTTGATGCCTTCCAATAAATCCTATGATAAGTCTAGGAAGAAAGATCACAAACATTTTTATAGAGTTTTAAATAATATCTTAAAAATCAACAATAAAGATTGAACTATTTTTTTAAAAAGAAATTAAATTAAGACAAAGAAAAACAATGTAATACCCATCATTCCACAAATTTCTCAGATGTTCACGTGATACTTTCATTATTGCATAAAACCATTCCCAAAATGTGAAATTTCGTTCGGGTAAAGGTTCTTTACAGAACTGAGACCAAGTAACCATTGCTGATCCATCAATAAACTGGGAACCTGAAAATATTTAGTTGATATATAACTGTAGGGCATATACACTAAAAGAAAATGCAATAAATTTGATAAATGAATTTAAACATCATTGATAATTTAAAGATCCCTTCATTTTCAAGACAAACTCTTTAAAAACATTTTAGTTGAAATTAAGACTTCAAAATTGATTTAAAAAAAAAAATCTGCAAAAACCATTTTATATGCGATAAATATTTTTTTGATCCAGCTAAAAGATGTTTTAAAGAACATGACATTCAGTCATTTCTGCAAAAGAATGCCTTGTAGTGTTGAACATTAATTCATAACCTGAGGGATACAGGGGACATTGGATCTAAGGTGCTTTTAATAAGTATTTTAAAAGAGGCTGTACATACTTATAATAGTATTCAGTAATTTTAATTCCTTGTAGTTAGAAATTTGTATAAAGTAAATAAAAGAAACCTATAGTATTTTCAGGACAGATTCATATCAATAAATTCAAATGACAAGAATAAAATTTTAAAATTGAAACAATTTAATATATTTAGTAGAAACATTTGCCAATTCATAAATTGTTTCCATTCATAAACTATTATATAGTTTAAAAATCTCAATTAAAATTTAGTTTGATAAAAGAAATTAACAGCTGAATCAAAGTGCTCCAAGTTTCAGATAGCAAATAGTAAAATACCATATTCATTTGAATCCGAGCCACTCCTTTTCCCAATGTTAATTCTACTGAAAATCGGGTACCACTTAGAATCGAAGGCAGAAAAATTCATCGGATAGGACTTGTTGAGTTTCCACCCTTTTAAAGCAATTACAGGTTCACATATATATTTAAAGGGTTTCAATACTGGTAAAATAAATTATTCACTTTTTAATAGTTCTGATTTAAATTTTTTGAAATTTCATAAATATATGCTGATTAACCATCTGCATTATTTTTTATTCATTCACGTAAACATGTTCAGAATTTGAGGTGCTTCTTGGATTCAGTAAATGTACTAACAAAAACAATGGCATCAATCATAACAAGAACCCAAATGCACAATAGAAAGAAATTTTAGAAAAGGTTACATAGGATATGTTTCAATCCCAGGCTTTTAACCCCTTTTTGAAGGGTTCAATAAGCAAACCAGGCAAATTATTACACATTTTTAGATCGCATGGACATATCAAACTTTCATTCAAAATCTTCAGGAATTTTTTTCTTAATATATTTATAAACTCAGTAAATACAAAAGTCTTATATACAATTAATTGAATATTTCTCAAAACATCTTTAAAGAAAACAATGTTAACTACAGCTTGGATGTGAAATTTTTTATAGAGTATTAAATTTTCTATATAAAAACAGGATGAAGAAAGAATTTGATGACACAGTTTTATAAAAAAAGTTGACAACACTGCAAAGTTTTGTAATTATTTGCTTAAACATATAACTCATAACAAGGGTTTAAACACACACACAATTGTGATAAAAAATATTTTTGAAATCATTTTTGCAACATACACAATACTACAATTCTAGCATTTGCTATTAGTAAGTTTCAAGATCAGAGTTCTTGTCTCAGAGGAAAATATATTAATAAACTTTACATGTTGCACATCATCCAATGCTATTTGAAAAAGACTTTGCAAATAGCAGTAAAATAAAGGTTTATACATGAAAAATAAATGAGAACTAACTTCGAAACACTTTCCCAGCAAGAAATTGTACATTATCTTCAGATAGTGGTCTTCCTGTTCCAGACTTGAATTTGGTGCTCAATACTTCAGCCACCTCTTTCCAAGGGACCTTTTCAGGAACTTGAAATGGAACGCGACCCTAAGTAAAAGAATTATCTTAAAGAAACACAATTCGAACATTTCATTATACAAACAATTCTATAATGTTTTGAATCCTAGCTTCATTTTCAAGCAAATTTTTATTTTAAACTTTCTTAATAGCCTAAAACTCATGAAAGTAGGCTTGCTACAACCAGAGATAGAAATAAAATTTATTACATTATATATTAGACCAATACACACACAAATACCCAGTTCCAGCTTTAGATAAATCAATCGATCACCATAGAACTCAATACAATTGATAATTATGCATATAAATCTTAGGCTATACTGAAATATGGGCAAGTCTTCAGAAGTATGACAAATATTTTCCATAAATACATTTAAAAAAAGCTGGAATTGTATGGAACTCAACTTAGTTTTACAATAAAGTATAACAATATCCAAATCAGAAAAATGAATCATTTTCAAATTCACATATAAAAAAGCCATAAAAAAAATTACACTTCCTCCCAACAATAAAAAGTCTTCAGAAACAGAGTTTTGCTAATAAGTAGGCCCAACATTTTTCATTCATTTAAGGAAATCGTGAGATAATTTTTCCCATTAATAAGTTGAGATGAAATATATGAGTGCAAAACAAATTCTGCATGTACCATATATTTTAGATGGATATTACAATTAACAGAAAAGAAATGTTAAAAAAACTGAAATGTACATGGCAGTATGTCTTTTCTCAAACAATACACACCCACTTAGTATTTATTTTGATCAAAATCAACTGCATGAAATTCATGATTTTACATGAAATTAATTATTTGTACAGAAATTTTACATCACAATTAATTTGGCTGGATAACTCCAAAACAGAACTAACACTGAGTGAAACTTTTGATTAGTCACAGTACTGAATAAACTTTCTCTTAATAAATTTCCATACCTTTTTGTAATATACATTATTTAAAACAGCACATTAAAATCAGATTACTCAGTTTGTAAAGCCAAGAAATGATCAAATGAAAAGCATAACAAGAAACATCCCACATAATGCAAAATGATTTTTTGTTTAAAAATAGCAAAATCTTAACATGATATTAAAAATTCTTATTGTTCAAATCTTGAAACTGAGGAATTATTCTTTTTATATAAATACATAAAAAATTTTCCCAAATGCTTACAGGTTCAGCAAAAGCATTGTCCCATGTAATTGTAGCCCAAGCATGAGGATCTTGATTACCATGGACAATGACAACAACAGGAAGGGATAAGGTCTAAAAATATATACATAAGTTATTGAAGAAACATAGTGTACATGAAAAGTTTTTGAAGACTAACTCTAAAACAATTATTACTTATTTAATTTTTTTTGAAAAAAAAATGCAATTTTCAAATGAATTTGATATGCATAAAACATCACAATATGTTGACAAACACCAATTTACATTATTAATAAATAAATGCCTTAAAAATTCAAAATATTTGTTAAGCAAGGTAAAACAACAAAGCAAAAAACCTTCCAAGATTTACATTTTAATATAAAAAAAATCAAAATGAAATTTATAACAATAAAAATAGTATTTATACTGTGCTGATACAATAAACATTAACACAAAAGATATTTTCTATAAAATTCTTAAATAGTATGGATTAGATATGTCCAAATAGGAGTATAGTGAATAATTGCTTATAGATGAGAGATGTGTTTGAATCAATGATGATAAAGTGTTTCTGCTTTGTTAGAGAATACAAGCATTTGTAAGCTATAATAGAATAGAAATGTAAATTAAATCTCAATAAAGGGGAAGGATTCATTAATACTTTTAATATAAGAAAAAGCACTGATATATAAACAGAAAACTTAAATTCAAAGTACGTTAAAGTGATGAAAAATTAGAATTGAATGGTGTATGACATAAAAGAGCAAAAAAAAAAGTAATTAGTTTTACTATTAAACATAGCTAAATATATGAAAATAAGTTAAAATTAATACACATACACAATAAAAATAGGTAAAATCTCTCCCTCAATCACACACACACGCATGTTACTGTGCAACAAGCTTAACTTGGTAATTGCAGAACAAGAAAAAATAAGGTACATTACCCAGACTTGAAAGACCAATTCACCTCCACCAACTTTGAACTGAGATTGGAATAACAAAGAAAACTTTTCATCCATAACAGACTGCAAGAAAAGAATTTTTACATAAACATAGATATCATACTTTAACACTCATTGCAATACAGTAAAGCAACTTTTATTACTCTTGTTGTTGTTACTTATCTTCCGTCTGGCCACATAAAATCAGTGAAACTGTAGACTTTCATGAAGTTCGATATTAGAAGTACACATGTTGACAACTATTTAACTCTACGAGTTAACAACTAACTTAATTTTTTTACAAAAAAGGCTGATCTTTATATAGTACTATATTTTTAATACTCAAAAATATAAAGTAACTATTTATGGGGAAAAATAATTCAAAGTTTTAAGTTACATATTTACTCAAAAATAAATGTAAAATGCATTTAACAATTACTCAATGCTCAGAAACATGGTATTTGAGATTTAATTTTAAATAGTTAACTAAACAGTGAGCAGAAAAATTTCCCTGAGATGTTAAAAGATTAACATTATGTATAATATTTTACCAAAAAAAAAAGCACAAATATACCTTTAAATTACAAAATCTCTTTAAAGCCACAAGTTAACAAGATACAAAAGTAAAATTGTGTAAATTTTTCACATCAGAGTAACTAAAAATTAACATTGACACTAGGTGGGGATAAAAAGAGAAAAAAAAGAAAAAGAGTACAATCTTTATTTCTAATTAGTAAGACAAAAAGATAAATGGTCTTACCTCTGTCCCTTTTTTCTCAGCTCTTTTTATTTTACGAAGTTGCTAAAAAGGGAAAAGTATTCTGTTAATAGTCAAGTTATCAGAAATTAATGGGAAAGTACAGAGTACCTCATATATACATAATGATTTTCTATTTCAAATTCCCTTGAAAGGTTTTCTGTCATTCATTTTGGTCCAGAACTTTCCAAGACATTGCATGATACCAAATTCTTTTTGGTTACCTGCTTAATGGGAATACAATTATAATCACAGTTCAAGTGCTGTTTTCAACTGTATGTGCCAATATAATGCAATAATGCATCAAACACAGAATTAAACTGATTAAAATGCTAAGATTGAGAAAGAACGCTTTTGCCCATCATAAGCTTTGCTCATGCATTGTTGCTGCTGCCTATTTGTTTTTATGCAAAAGTTTCTTATATGATGTGTCATCTACAGAATCACAAATAAATATGACCAACTTGCTTTCTTCAAAAAACACGGGATTTTGAGATACATACATATATTCAAAAGTTTATACAGTAGAACGTCGTTTATCCAAATCAATTGGGACCGGACACCGTTCGGATAACTGAAAACCGATAGCGATCCATACAGTATATGAAACCGGACACTGTGCAAATATTGAAAATCATCACATGCGGGTGAGTAAGTGAATATTAACCTCACACTGTTCAGCTACACAAGGGCTTTTAGCGATGGACCGCGTAGTTTTGAACCATGGTCAAGTGACGAGGATGACACCCCCTCTCCTAACTACCACACCACACCAAAAAGAGGATGTTTGAGCTCTCGACAGATTTAATGTGCATCGTTCCCCTACACGGCAGGTCTTCAGTGGTACTGGGCTCGAACTCATGACATGCTAGCCATGATCCGATGCCTTGACCACTTGGCTATCATCACACGCGGGAGACGTGCTTGAAGAAAAAGCAAAATAGGTGCAAAACGTCGCAATTTTATCTTTATTGTGGAAAATAATCATTTATTTTTCGCTGTAACATTGCACACCATTGTTTTTCCACTGCAAGGTCTCCGATTCCCTTGAGCAGCAGTAGTTGAGTAGTACAGCACTCCGATTGTTGTTCGTATCACTCCATAGCTGTCTATAACGCAGAAAAAGCGCCAGCATTTGATGGACCCTTGCTACTTTCGTTGATACTGTTGTTGTCCTCGCCTTCATCCGTTTCATCATCGACAGGCACTATCTCGTCATTATTTAGCATTTGAAATCCACAGTCTTCGGCATCATATGCTAACCAAGTTTCTACATCAACAAAACTCAACAATAGAGCACGTATACACCCCTCACTTGGAAACAAACTGACCTAATATTCCGCTCAGATGTTTACTTAATCACACAACTGAAATTCCCTAAATATCCTTCACCTTTGGTTTTCCCGTAACTTTTGGCCTTGTATGAAACACTTGTTGAGCATTACACTGTTCGAAAACAAATCCGGACTTTGCTTCGGATATTTGATGCTCTGGATAATGAACGTTCAGATAAACGACGTTCTACTGTATTAATAAAAGGACAAGTTTATGTATAACAAATCAAAAATAAAATAAACATGCACAATTAAAAGTACTGAAACTATAGGTGATAGGCACTTGGAAGGGGTTTTCACAAAGTTTAACATTTCAGTAAAATTAAATATTACATAATTTTTTAAATCTGCCGATTCTTTTTAAAACACCTGGTACTTCTGCAATATGCATTAATTCGGGAAGGGAAAACTTTGTAATCAAACTCTGCTTTTTATTTGCATTATGATTTTTTTTATAAACAACCATTTATGTCTGGTTTTACCAGATCCAGATTAATAAGGGTTTACTGTAGTTAGTAAATGCTTCATAACTATACAATTAATGTTTGCACAAAATTGTTAGTAAATCAACTACTACTGAAAGATCCGTAGCCAAAGTTATTAGGTAAGCAAACTACTTCCAATTTAAAAAATATTTTTTTGTTGGAAATCATTGCGAGATATAATTAGCAAATATTATTGATTAAAAATAATCAAAAAATGAAGAGCCTTTTCTATTTTGAAATTTACAATAAGAAAAAAAAATTAAAATGCTGAAGGGGATGTTTTTCCTTTAATATTTTTTCTCTTTACATCAATTTCAAAATTATAAAAAGAAAACAGAAAAAATATGGCTCACAAGTTTGTTAAATGTTACTTTAAATCTAAAAAGAGAGTGGGAGATCCCATTAAATGCTGATAATTTGTTTTATTAATAAATTTATTGTAATTTAGTATAATTATTTATATTCTAATTCATTCAAAATTCACTCTTTAGACAACTAAAAATTACAGACATTTTACGTTGTTATTTATTTAAAAAAGATAATACTTACCAAATTTCGGAAACTAACACTCAGTTGTCTTGTGGCCTGATGATATTCCATGATACCCATATTATTCAAAATCTCGCCACTTGCTTCTCTACCATAGAATTAAAAAAAAAAATCTTCAAGAACATTGCTCAGAAGTAAAAATTAAGATGTTTTTAAATTAAACTCTAAGTATTTTTTAGCAATAAGTTAAATACTGTGTAGTAAAGTTGCATATCAGCAACTAATAAGCAGGAAAATTTGAAATTTTAAGTCAAAATTTAAGGATGAAAACTCTACACTAATGATTAGTACCGGAAAATCAAGCACCTACTATCTATCCAATTAACAACATAAAGCAAGAATTACCCATTGCGATAAATTATGGCACATAAAAATAGTTACTCATGTTAGATATGATTTGCATAGTTCTCAGGAAGAAGGAGGCTGCATACAATTGCTTCCCCTATATAGGGACCAAGAACTTCATCTAATAAATCAAATAAAATAGCACCTTCAAGCTAATAAATCAAAATAAATAGCCATAGAGCCACCAGACAATCCTCTGGACAAATTCATTTAAAGAAAATAAGATCAGAAGTGACAAAAGCATTAACTAGTATTTTTTTATTCATTTTAAGTTTAGTTTTTACAAATAAAAAATATATGTTTTAACTTATAACTGCTGATTAAATAGAAAAAATACGCCAAATTTAAAATCAGCTTAATTTTAATGTTTTTTTTCCCAAAAAAATAAAAAATTCTTTTATTCAAAAGAAAGAAAAGCAATTCAGAAACAAAATCAAAAGATTTAATTAAACTGTTTGATCACTTCAGATTTTAAATTACTTGGCTATTTTAGGACATCTACTGCTGGATAAAATCTAGCATTTTACATTTTTTAAGTCTGATTTTTAGAGATGAAATTCTCCAGAGTTCCAGAATTTCAAAAACTTTTCTCTATTTATAAGCCGCGAGATTGATCTTAATATATCAGAAACACATTAGAACAGCAATGATTATTTGAAGTTCCACCATTTATAATAACCTCTTACCCCAACATCAAATTCTTAAAGGAAACTATTTGGGAGTTGAGTGAGTGAATATTAACATTGCCCGATTCAGCTACATAAAAGCTTTTGGCGATAGACTTAGTAATTTTAAACTGAAGTCAAATGAGGAGGACGACACCTGCACTGAGCCTCTCCTAACTTCCATACCAATGAGAGGACATTCATAGTTCAGAGATGTAAAAGCTCTTAAAAAGGAGATATTTAATAAATGTTGGATATTGTTCAAGAAATAAGTAATGCAAATGAATAATAGCCAAGATACATACCCTGGTCCAACTTTATCATTCTTCAATAATGCTATTGCCTGAGCCTCACTGAAAACATACAGAATGCGTGTTTGTATTTTAATTATAATTAATAAATCAAAAATATAAAATCAATCAGACAAAATTTTAATATTAACAAAACCAAATAATTAATTTTTAAAAAAGTCTTATTGTATTTTTAATACAACCAATGAACTTATAACTATGTAATTTTTCTTTAATACAGTTTGAAAATTAAATGAAAATTGCAGAAGAGACCAATGAAGACAAATTTGGAGAACTGAGAAAAAATTAAACTTAACATTTCCATTGATATTCTCTAAGGCAAAGTTTTTCATTCAGTTAGATATGATTATATTTGACACTGGATAAATGGAAAGTTTAAATTTAAGATTAACCACTTCCCTAGTTCTTATATACTGCAACTAATTATTCCCCTGAGAAATCCAATACACAGAAGGATTTGTCAGTATATATAAATGGATTTGCTTCATCATCCTTTTAATCTGCCTGAAGCTATATAAAAAAAAAAGAAACCTTGATTGGCAGTTTAACAAGTTTTGTTGGAGTAGTTTGTCATCAGATGGCAGAAGGGGATATATGTTCCCCCCAATTATATGTGCAACAACTGCTGAATAACCAAGGTTAGTTACACTGAGAAAAATAATAAAATATGTATGAAAGCAATACAGATGATTTTTAATAGCGATTTTAAAGAGGTGGGCTTTGAATATGCTGGAATTGATTTTTCTGTAAAAAGCCTTATAGAAGACAAGAATTCAAGCAATTCAGACATTAATGGTGCAAGTTCCAAAAATGAAGTAGCCATCTGCATTTGTTAGTTCTACTTTTGTTGCAAATTCTGGTGAATTTCAAAATTGAAAACATCAGTAATGTTTGCCAAATAAAGCAAAAAACTTTTATTTCAACAACAATGACATATGTGATACAAGTACACATCCTTGTCCAAAACTGAAAGATATGAAAATTCTGCAACATTTACTTGAGAAGTTTACATAGTTTCATTATACATGAAAGAGATACACTAGATGAAAATTCTTTCCTTCATACAGGAAGACATGAATGGATGAAATACACTTTTTTTTAAGTAGGCACAATTTGAAATGAAGAGGGTGCCAATCAAAGAGTGGGAAAGTAGAACATCATAATATAGAGAAAGGAACTAATTTTGATAATTCATTCAAAGATCAGTCTGAATTGGCATGACTCCTGCAAAATCAATACAGGACAAAGGATATTGTTTTAAAATGGACAATTTTTACAACTCACAGATTTGACTGATAAACATGGAACATTCCAATTGAATAAAAAAAAGATTACTCAAAAACAAAAAGGCATTAAAATAGGAGAAATTACTGGATATCAAACAGAGAAAGTAATTAATGAAATGGAAAGATAAGAGGGATGTTGGTCTAGTTCACACAATAGTTATAATTAAAATGCAGGAGGTGACAAACAGACGGGCAGTGCCTAGACCTAAATGTGTAATTTATTACAATAACCAAATGGGTGATATGGATAAAATTCACCTGCATTTAGCTGCTTATTGTACAATATGAATAAGAGGATAAAATAAGATTTTCTTCTGTCTGATTTGACTCATTGGAATTCCTGCATTTTACATTGAAAATCCGGAGGTTAACACTCCCCTAAACAATTTAGAAAGGAACTTGTTGAAAAACTAATGGTAAAAAAAAATCACTGAGTTTTTGGCCATATCAGGAAGACTTAACAGCCCTTCCCAACTCAAACTGACCTCAAAACATTTCCCAGGAGTTATTCCTGCTACCGAGAAAGAAACCAAATCCATTTAGACAATATACTCCATGATTAATGTGAAACAGATTCCAGGGGTAAGCTAGAGAGAAAAGAGACCAGATACCTGCGAGTATTTTGTGTTGTCTCGTTGTTAAAAACTATCAACTATCACACAAAACTAATATTAACTTTTTTTTTCATTGGCCCAGGATAAATCTGAAGAGGAAATGGATGATAAAACCAAAAATGCTTTCACACACCTGTGCACATATTTTTATTTCAGTTCCTTATATTTAATGATAAAATTTAAGATACTATTTTTTAGTCATTTAAAAAAAATGGCAAGGAAAGGAGTTAATCAGCATAAAATAAGAGAAAACTCTTTCTAGCTTTTAGGTTTATTCCAGTGATGGGTCTGGATTTCTGAATGTGATTAAAAAAAAAAGTCCATATAATTTATCATAAAATGCAACAAATGAAGCTGTGACCAAATTCACTATTTTGTCAATTTTGTAAAAAATATTAAAGCAAATAAGCAATTTTTTTTTCTTTGCATATTTATCAAGATGGTTTTTACTTTTACATGTGCAAAATCTTTTATATCTCTATTTAAATTCTCGAACATTTTGTACATGCAAATAATAATCTGACATTCTACATATATTACTACATACATATTAATTTTCATATATACAAAACCTATATAACATGTATCCCCCTGAATGATTTTCTTAAGATGCATTTAAATAAAAGACTTTTAAACAACTATTTTTTTTTTACACAATTGTTTTAAAATTAAGAAGTCAAATAAAAGCTATAGTTCAACCATAATTTGCCCATCATAAGTTTACACAATAATTAAAAAACCAAAGCATATAGTTAGAAATTACTTTAGGGAGAAAAGTACAAAATTACAATGATGTTTGTGAAAAAAGCTCATAAGGTAACATTTTATTACAGGAGATAAAACCACTATAAAAATAACAGAAATATTATAAACTAACAATAAAATGATTTTATGTATTTTCAAGATTAATCTTTTAAATTAGTTTTTGTCTCTAATATTACAAACCACCATAAAACATACAACTTTAAGAAAATTAAATTATACACGAACAACTTTACTGAACAATAACTGCCCTTTCGCTAAAAAAAATTTTCAACTTCTTTTATAACACTTAAAGAATTACAACAGATCTTAAACAAAAATTGTCGGATAGAGAGAGGACCATTGTTGTCATAAAATACATTCTTGCTATTGCAATACATTTTCCCCCTTATAATAATGCATATGTGTGCGAAACAGTTCCTTTGAAATGGGCATTTAAAATTGTAAGTATACAAGTGTGAAAATAAAAACCCTGTCCTATTTCCACTTGTTATCCTCTCCATAGGAAGAGAATAGTTTGTCAATATAATGCTCTTGCACAGATTTAAAAGAGAAGGGGAGGGAGGAATGAATATATATACATTTAAAGCTTTTTAAAATGATAAATACCAAAAATTGTTTTTTTTTTATATGGATAAAGATGCATACTGAAAAAAAAATTGAAAAGATAAAAAGGTTTTAAAAATTAAATTTTTCAAGAACCATAAAAAAATTTAAGAGGAATAGGATGGAAACCAATATAAAACACAGATTTAGCACCAATATTATATTATATCAAAAAAAGTTTTATGATAAACAACATATGAATGTATTTTTTTCTTTGCAATAAGTTTTTTTTACCAAAAGCTATGATACAAAAGTAATAACTTAAATAACTATATATAAAAATTAAATTTACAATCAAATATAATTTTTTAAGTTGATGCAAGTTTTTTACGATTGTTTTAACACAGTATATTTTAATATTTTATATCACTTACATTTTATAACGAAACTTTATAGTAACTGAATTCAAATAACATTTTCCAGATAAAATTTCCTTTCTCTTTTAAAAACTGAAATTTTCATTCATAATGAAACTCGAAAATTAAAGTAAAATGGAATGAAAAATATAATGCAAAATAAAATTAGCATTGTTATTTCTTGTACATTTGGGTAATTCTGCAATCTAAGAGTCATAACATGAATAAAGAAAATACAGTATTGTTATTTTAGAAAAGATGCATGGAAAAATTTAACTTTACAAATATAAAACCAAGATTGAATTCTGCACTGAAATCTTGAATTTTCTTAAAATACATAAAACACTTTAGTAATACCTGATAATAGTAACTTTCACTTGAGGAGGAGTCATGTAAACACTAAGTTTTGAACCAACTAGCAATCTTACAGTTGCGGAAAATCTAGTATTTGTCTTCAAAACTTGGGGAGGCTGCTTCTCAATTATAAAAGTACTGAAAAATAATTAAATTAGTAATTATAAATCAAATTTTAAATAATTGCATTGTCCTATAAAAAAAGTTTTTTTATACAATATATATATACAATTTAACAGAAAAACACTTCAATAATTAACCTGTTCACATAACAAAAGTTGTTTAACACACAAATTTAGATAACAGGATTACCATTTTTCAAGGATTGTTGAAATTTGAAAAAATCTCTAGTTACTACATATTGTGCATTGTAAAAGGTGACTAAAAAAGACTTGATTCACAAGTAAAACTGGGTTATATACAATTGAGAAATTTGGTTGTGTTTACACACATCAAATTGTTTGATTGAAAGTGGCATGTTATTTAACCACTTAATGGTCATCTAATTTTGAAGAAAACAGTCATAAAAGTGCCTATTTTTTTTTATTCAAGAAAATTGCATAGAACGAAGTGTATGTTCAATATACGTATTTATTTTTAAATTTTGGGTTAAATTTTAGCTTGAAATACAAAAAATAAGAAAAGCCAACATTTAGGGTTATTATGACTAAATGTTGATTTTCCAGCAAAGAGAAAAAATTTTTAAAAAACAAACATTTGTTTTATACATTAAAGAATTTTATTGTGCATTAATTACACATTAGCAAATAAAAACACAAAATACACATTAGTAATTTTTTTCTTGCGAGATAAATTTCAAAGCATGAGATGAAAAGGCCAACATTCCAATCTGGGCAGTAATACCAAATTTCCTTTCTGCATTCTCTTGATGGTAGTCGTTTCTTATTAGTTAGAGGTACCAGTCTAATAAAATGTCCTTCAATCAAAGAGTTGGGGTTGTTCTCCAAGATTGGACAGCCTCTTTTAGCAGATCTTTATAACCTGTTACTTTTGAACACCCCAGCCCAGAAATATCAGGGGCATAACAAATAGAAGGGGAAATTTCACCCCATGATTTTGATGGGAGCGATAAGGGAGGGGTTAAGATTAATGAGAAAGAAAGATCTTGGTTGACATCCCCATGCAAAAGCAATGGTCAACCAAGACAAAATCTCAGCCAAATCTGGAAATTTTAGCATTTTTAAAAATTAACAATGAACACCAAAATATATCTTCCGAGTCCTTGACAGCAATACCAATTTTTTCCAGCTCCAATGGGAATTACTAAAGTAAAGGACTACTTTTTATGATTACATTATAATACCACATGTGACAGTCTATCCAACAAGTGGCCAAAACAAATTTTCAGATTAGAAAGCTAATGAATTCATGTAAAACATAATTGTTAAAATATTAATGTAATGCTATTGTTAATGCAACCAAGATAATTTTAACAATTTAATAATAATGATTCATTATTTTCTTGCAATACTTTTCATACGTACCTTGTTACAAGTGAACTCAAAAGCCCTGTAATCTGGTTATTTAACACAGGCAATTTTTCCATTACATTTCCTGGGATATTTAAAGGAACTTGGCTAGCCAAATTTTCTACTTGACGAATCTGTTGTCTATTTTGCCAAATAATATCAGCTAAAGCTTCGCACCTAAGATTTTCACAAATCATTCGAAAAAGGAAAAAAAAAAAAACCATTATCAATATACAATTTGTATGAAATAACAAGAAATACCACATAACTTTATATTGATTTTAACCAAAATTCAAATATCCTAACTGCTTTAATTCTCAAAATTTACAATAAATATTTCATAATACTCGAGTAAAAAATTCATAGAAGTAGCTATAATATAAAACTATGCACAAAAAATACATAAATAAAAAGATAACTAAAATTAAACATTAAAATTTAAATCAAAATGATTCTTCAAAATAAGTTAATAAAGATAACAAGGAGGAATTATGGAAAAATATATTACCATTCTTGAATTTGATCAAGATTGTTGTGAAAAGGTTCACCATTGCCAGCTAGTTGCTGAGCACGTTTCCATTTAATTAATTCTGTATCCAGAATCCTTTTTTGTAATTCATTGAGATCCAAAAACGTAGCTTGAAATTCTTCAACTAATTTCTGGAAAAAAAAATGCATCACAAAGATAAGTGCTTATAAAGTTAGAACGCTTAAAAATAAATTTCTTATAGTACGCAAAGAACATAAATAATGAGTGAAAAATGGTAACCTCTTCATTTTTTAAAATTCTTATAAGGAAATAAAATAAACAAGGAATTTAAAAAAAAGAATATATGCCTATATTTTATGACAATTTCACAAAATACCATAAATGGAAGGATTTTTATTTGTTCAATTTATTAATAATTTAATAAAACAGAAGCACTTTATTCAAATGTATCAGAACTATCACTGAAAAATGCTTATATTTTATAGTACATTTTCAATATCTTTTGACTAAATTTTTACTTTCCACAGCAAAGGTTATAGAAAACATTAAACATTATCTTTTCATACTTGGTCGTATTGAATCTTTATAAAATTGACTCACATTGACAGTAAACATATTTACAGATAATGATCCATGTAATATTATATGGGAAACTTTATGCATTTGAATTTAAGAAATACAAACAAATTTAAGAGATACCTTGTGCACAATGTCTTCACATAAAGATTCTTATAATTAGTGAAATCTTAAATACCTAATAGAAATTAAATTATAACCAGAATATATAAAGTCTTCATAAACTGAGTTGAATTAAATATGCTTAAGATGAAATGAATCAAAATTTAGAGATAAAAATAAAACATTAATATACCATCCTCAGTCGAATTAATTCTTGTATTTGATTTCTCACTGCATTGTCATAAAGATGCTTTTCCTTTTGAGCTTTTGCTATGAAATCAACATCAGAGCTCTGCTGCATTTGAGCTAAAAATAGAGAAACTTTTCCATAATTTCCTTAAAAATTTATACAGAAAAATGTTAAAAATTAATTTTAAATCCAAAAGGACTAAGCACATAAGGAAATTCATTTTATAAACTGATAAATTTTACATATATATTAACATTTATGGAAAGGCAGAAAATTTAAACTTTTTCAGGGAAAAAAAATAGTTTTTTTATAGATTCATAAAAGTAAAAAATTTGACCTGTATTAAAAAATTCTACATTTCTTGTACAAATAGCATTTAAATATGAAGAAAATTTTTGACAGAAAGAATTTTAATATTGTACTTTAACAAGATGAATACCCCCCCCCCCCCCCAAGAACAGTGCATCTCTTCTACAGTAAATTCTTTTCTCAAATGAAATAAAAGTGTTATAAAGAATTCCCATAAAAAAAAATCCAACAAAGTCCTCAGACCATTGAATAACCATAACTTTTCATTACTGAATGTGTAATAAAAGAAGGCAAATAACTAAATGTACAAAGTCATTACAATTTTACATTAAAAAAATATGCTATGCAAAATAGTACAACAAATAATCTTATATACAACAATTTTTAAATGCATAATCTAATTAAAAAAAAAAAAAAATCTAGCATTTTTTATTAATTTACATTTTGTTTAATTTTAAAGCAATGTATAACAATGGAGAGAGTGGAAAAACTCAAATTTATTTAAACAAATATAATTAGTTTATATTCTTGTCACATTTTAAAAAGAAAATTCTCTATAAAATGTAAATAAGATACAATTCACAAGACAAATTTCTAACAAAAATATTCATTAGATAGAAGATTCTACGATGGTTCTATTCTTCACTTTTAAGGAAGTAAAAATCAAAACCTTCATTTTATAAAATACAAAAATACTCCAACATTTTTTTTTAAAAATTATTTTTAAAAGCACACAAGTTAAATCACATTGAAAACATCAAAAATATGCATCAAATACATTAAACGCATGTAATTTCATGCCTGTCAATTTTGGAAAATGACAAAGCGTAAAATATCATGCGATTGGCATTTCAAGCAAATATTTAAAATCTCACAAGAATATGATATTTTTATAAGAAAATTACTCAGAAAAACTACTTCATTTCAATGATTTACAAAAATTCATACACCCGAGTAAATTTAATGGCACGTATTTAGTTACATACTAGAAACTAATTAATTTTACAATAAAGACATTTTTTATGAAAAATATAAAGAAATAGCTCATTTTTTAAATATATTTTTAAACAATTACAACACATTCAAAAATTTAAAAGTTAAAGCTGATGTTAAGACAATGACCAAGTATAACCATTGAGAAAATGAATGCCTTAAAAATTTTTGAGACATTTGTGAAAGATTTTTTAGTAATAGAATATATCTATGAGCATCTCATCTTTTAAAAGTAAAAAAGGTTTTCTGATGCCACATGTAATAATTGACACAAGCAAACAACGAGATTTATCCAACCTTTTTAAATAGGTAACAACTCCATTTTCCCTTTGCATTGCTGCAGTATTGTCAGCTATAAACATAGTTAAATATTCAAAAGGATATCCACAACAAGGAGTTTCAATTTTTGTAAAATTATTTACAAGTTATGAATATAATATGATAAATGGAAGCTATAGGCTGGGGGATTGTCAATGGATGGAGGGAATTTAATGAAAATGTATAAAAAAGGTCAATATGGGCATGAAAGGCTGAAAAGAGTAAAAGTTAGCAAGTATGATATATATACACTCAAGACCCAAAACATTATGACCACCTGTCAATAACGAGTTGGCCCACCTTTGGCATGCAACACAGCTTCAACCCGCCTTGGCATGGATGCCACAAGTCCTTGGTAGATGGATGGAGACAGATTGCACCAGATGTTTAAGCAGCGGTCACGCAAACCCGAGATATTGCGAATTGGTGGTCTTTGAGCTGCCGTCCCATGACATCCCATATGAGTTCTATCGGATTGAGATCAGGTGAGTTAGGCGGTCAGGACATTAACTGGAATTCAGCATCATGTTCCTGGAACCACTCCAACACAATTTTAGCCTTGTGACACCGGACGTTGTCCTGTTGGAACATTCCATTTCCAGCTGGAAAAACAGGACATGTAAGGGTGCAACTGGTCCGCAATGATGTTCAGATACCCTGTAGCCTTCATGGTCTGCTCTACCACAACTACGGGTCCCAGAGACGCCCAAGAGAACGTCTCCCCCCAAAGCATAGTATCGCCACCACCGGCTTGTATATGACCTACTGTACATTGAGG
The DNA here is from genome assembly GCA_019973975.1 of Trichonephila clavata. NCBI lineage: Eukaryota > Metazoa > Arthropoda > Arachnida > Araneae > Nephilidae > Trichonephila > Trichonephila clavata. The sequence continues at coordinate 46,675 of BMAO01035243.1, forward strand.
GAGCAACTGTTCGCTTGGAAGACGGCGTATCATGACACTGACATCGGCATGATGAATGATAAACCGTGATTCATCTGACCAGGCAACTCTCTCTTACTGATCCATGGACCAGTCACAATGTCCCCGGGCCCAGCACAGGTGCAGTTGGCGAGGACACTTGGACAGCAAAGACACACAAGTGGGACTTTTGCTGCATAGCCCCATATCCAACATTGTCAGCTGAACAGCGTGCTCTGATACTATTTTACTTGGCCCTGCATTGTATTTAGCTGTCAGCTGAGCCACTGTCTGGCTCCAGTTTTGCTTTACCATGCGAGACAATCTCCAACAACCTTTTTCTTTTATAACGTGTGGACGTCCAACACCATGTCGTCTACTGCTGGTTTCACCATCATTCATTCACTTTGCATAAGTACTAACAACTGTAGATTGCGAACAACCCACGAGTCGTGCATTTTCAGAAATACTTGTTCCGAGCCTTTGAGCCATTACAATCTGCCCTCTATCAAAGTCACTTAGATCCGCAGCCTTTCCCATTACACACAGAAGTGAAAGAATGATTCTTCAGACTCTCCAGCAGCAGTTAAATACCACTTCCATCTGATTGCGTGCCTTCCACGTCATCCAGGCGAGTTCCTTGCAAAATGTAGGGGTGGTCATAATGTTTTGGCTCTTGAATGTATAATTAATTTTTTTTAAATATTTTAATACAGTTACAGAATTTAAAACATACTACTAAATTTAAAATTCAAATTTGTGAACAGTTTGTTATATTTTTTTATAACACAGAAAAAGATGCATTTAAAAAAAATGTTTAATAAACTAAGCAAGTTTCAAATGAAATTAAAATATCTTCAAAAATATACCCTATTTTTCTTACACCTGGCATAAAGATTTTGCAAAACAAAGCAATGTTTTAGTGTTGTTTAAATTTCAAGAGACTTTTAAATTAACTCTTTTTATTCACATAAAAAAAATTTGAGTTTCTTTTATTTTATTAAAATTCTAAATCTATAGTATAGCTATGGTATTTCAAGTCTATAACCATTAGTTATGTCAAAAAAAAGGCTGGCTTTTATATTATTTTTACATATACAAAGATATAATTTCCGCAATTAAGTTCTTCCTTTGAGGAAACATTAATACAATTACACTGTTAACAGCTGTGCTGTGAATAAAAGTACATCAGATATCATTTAAAATTTACTGTGTATTATTATTATTTTCATAAATAATACATTAATTTCATGAAAAACCCCAGTGAAAAATTTACATCATTATACACATATGGATAATTTTAAAACTAATGCACCTACCTTGGCGTTTTGAACTTTCTTGATATTGTATTACAAATGCTTCTTGGCATTGTATCATTTTTCTTAAATCATCACCAGATTCCTTAATACAGTCAAAAACAAGAAAGAAAAAAAAACATTTTACATGAATTAGGGCAAATATATTTCCATAAAATATACACAATAAAATTTTCATAAAGTAGATATTGAAATTTTTACATACAATACACATTAAAATTTTCTTTATGCAAATCCTAAACTTCAAATGCTTTCATATTAAATGAAAGAACATTTCATACAGATAAATGCCTTATTGAAATCTTAAATTGTTAGATTCAACTACCTACATAAGGACATTTGAAATTACTTTTAACTATGACAGGAGTTGATAATCGCCTTAGGTTAATTGCCCTTAGTAAAAGTTGGAGACTGTCTTTTAAAATAACTGTATTCATTATTTAACTTTAAATTTTTGAAAAAAGGTTTAAATTGTGTACATTAAATTCAATGAATATAAATTAAATAAATAGAGGCAGTTTTATTCAATTTATTTACTTTGTTAATTTCATATAATCTTTAGCTTCTAACGCATTCAATTTTAGAACAAGGTTAATGAAAAAATGTACCCTTTCCAGCAACTTTTTTAAAAATCAGAATGAGAGTTCGTAGACATTCTAATCACAACCTGCAAGTTAACGTCTATCAAAGAGTATCCATATTTAACAAAAGAAACATTTGTGTAGTTTAGAGGGACTGCTTTTAATATTTGGAGTCAACAGCCACATAGATTTATTTGTAAGTTAATTTCCACTGATAGGACCCAGTAGTGAAAAATGTAACTAATACAAAAAATTAGCAGCGAGAAAACAAAATTAGAAAATGCAAAATTATCAAATATAAACTCAGCGGCGCAACAGCCCATGAGGGCCAAGGCCTACAGTGCCCATCTCAGTTTTCATGACCTTGGGCATTGAGTAGGTGTTCTGGTCAGATGGTCAATCTGATGAAAACCCTCCAATGTTTAGTTCTCAAGCAGGCTTGGTACTCATTTATTGACCCAAAGAAGGAATGACAGGCTGAGACAACCTTGTCCAACCCAGGGTTATTATCAAATATACTTAGTAAAAATTATAAAATACTTTATAAAATGCCCCTAACACAATACATGTGAAAACTCAGGATTTCTACTTTATTTTGTGGAATCTGCATAAGTACAACTATGTAAAAACCAAAATCTCTACTTACGGCTGTCTTTTGTCTTAGTTTCTCCAAAGCAATATTGATTTCTTGCACTGGATCTGGATTAAATGGGACTCCCCCAGCATTGACTCTCATATACTAGATAAATATAATATGCATATAAATAAAGTTTAAAAAAATGTTCGCACTAAAAATTAAAAAGTAAATAACTTAATATAAAAAGGTACATATTATACTATTGACCAATCTTGTAAATTCAAAAACGTCGCTAAATGCCACACTATTCAGTCAATAGTTGAAAATCATTACATGTTCAAATGCAACAATTTTGTTAAGTGTATGCTTGAAAATAACCTTTTTGTAGGTTATAGCGTTTTTGCACATGTGTGAACACAGTAACTTAGATTGTACATGTTTGTTATTGTTGCTTATGCCACCTGATCGACAGTAACATCAGATCAAGGTCCACGAAATTCATAGCGGCTAAGGGCTAGAATTTTACGCCTGTCATTAGCCTAAGCTTTGAGTCCCATGAAGGTGAGAGCACGATTTTGCTCGATACAACACGATAGATGGCGACACCATTCGGACCCACTGATTTAACCAGCACGTACTCCATGTAGATGTTTGTAAATAAAATTATAATTTGCATGCATTATTTTCTTATGCATTATTTTGTTTTATTGAGGAAAGTGATTAAAATTTAGGACCCTACATTTTGGCCACCTAAATATTGTAGACATTAGATCTTTGGCTTATTTCTAGAGTAGATTTTTTTAAAATAAAGAATTTAATTCTAAATGCTCAATTTACTTGTTAACAGACTAATATAGAAGAAATATGCATGGAAATTTGTTTTCACATATGTATGGAATTTATGACATTTGGCAAAGCATTTTTATTTTGCAACATTTTTTGAATTGAGGAAATTGGTTGATAATATGTAAGTACCAAAACAAATTAAAAATTATTTAAATATTTCAAAATTTCATCCAAATTAATGAACAAAATTTTCTACATGTACAATTAAAAATTTTTTCTAAGAATTTTACTGAGAATTTCAGATAATTTTTTTGTTTTGATTTCCAGAAGTTGTCCTCTATTAAAATTAATTACAATTTCAAAAAAATATAAATTACTTACTTCTTCAGCTTGTTGCACTATCCTCATTTCTGTATTCAGACAATGCTTAATTACTTTCACTAGAAGTCTAGGGTTAGTTACATATTTAGCCTAGAAATTAAAAGTTATTATAATTCCAAGAATTAAAATTATCAATACATTCACCAATATAGCATAATGCGATTTATGTTATATAAATAGAAATCTTTGTAATGTTAAATAAAAAAATAAGATTTTAATTAAATACATTTATTTTAAAGAGATTTCAATTTAAAAGGAACTTATGAAGCTTTATATATTTTAACAGAAAACGCAGACTCAAAATAATTGCATATTTAAATATCAAATAAAGAAAACTAAAATAAAATGACATATGCAAACAATATATATATGCTAAACAGTAACACTGTTTCCTTAAAAATATTAATTTCAGATGGTTTTAACATTTTTTCCCCTGTAAAAAGCGACATTTTTACTATTTATTGATGACAATTTCCGAATTACTGAAAGATAGCTTTACAAAGGACTGTAATCCCAAGATCGAAACAGAAAATTGAAAATAGTTATTGTCTTAGAGCAATGATGTTCGAAATGTGTCCCACGGTTCCACGAGTCACAATAAAAACTCGAAAAGAAACTGTTTAATGTGTATGCAAAATGAATTCTTATTCTGTATGAAAGTTCGTATAACCAAAAGAATTGAAAAAGTTCATCCCTGTCACTAAGAAAATGAAAATTTTATTTATACACCACAATATTATTTTACACAATACTTTTTAAAACTTTTATCTTTACATATATATGAATAACTATATTGTGAATATATGATCACTATTCTGGGTTCCACAAAATAATTTTATAGTCGTTAGTACAATGTCTTGTAAAACTAAATAGTTTTCTAATGAAAAATGCACCTTTTTGCATTTGTGGAAAAAACCTCTACAATAAAGGATTAAATCTAGAACAGCTCCTTAATTTTCAGTTGCAAATTCATGTAAGATATATAGTATTTCTCGCACAGAGCTATAAACATTTTAATGTCATCCAAAACACTGTATTTAAGTGAAAAATATTTCTCAACACGAGTGGCTTCAAAAACAAAGAAGAGAAACAAATTAAACTTAGATTATATAAAATGCAATTGCAGTTAATCTCAATTGACTTGGCCCCACACAGTTTGCATTAACAAATGCAACCAGCCACATATTCCAGAAACTACACATAATACACTCACTTCCAAAAGTTAAGCACAGAGAGGAAAATGCTAATTTTCGGAACCCAATCAGAATTGAAGAGGATGCAATTCGCTACAGAGGTAGACGGAAGTATGCAAATATGTTAGGTAAGAGCCAATCGTGCTTTCATGTCAAGAAATATGCAAAAAGGGCAGTCTTATACGAAGCCAGTTTTATGAAGGGTTACAGAAGTTGATTGTAAGTGCTGATAGAAGGTGTTTAAAACTTTCGTACAATTTGTTTTCAAGACATACGTGTTTCTATGACTTCCAGAAAACGAATGGAAGATTCTGAGCGCTGGCGTGCTGTGGGGTGCATTGAAGCAGGATAGTCGATCACAGATATTGCTCTTTTCTTCGGCGTTCATCATTCTGTAATTTCATGTTTATGGAAACAATTCCAACCCACACAGACAGTTGTCCGAAGCCAGTAGGCGGTCACCCAAGGGTTACAACCCCTGTAGAGGATCGATATATTGCTATTGTAACCAAGCGGAATCGCAGAGCGACCTCCACACGTGTGACATCTTCCAATCAAGAGGGGTACAATTAAAGTGGTGCCGGGAACATGGCAATGGAGGAAATTCACGACTGACTGACGCCAAGCGTGTAATCACGTGACAAAGAGGCCAACAGTTGCACATGTTTTTCATGACCATGGTAGAACCTATACGCAAGTTGTTGACATTCTTGTGCTTTAATTTTATCCAATTAAAATATGTGATATTGTATTTTTTGCATTATTCTAGTGTATATATTTGTCAGGAAATAATCTTAACAACTTTTTTATATAATTTTTGTTTTATTGTAATTTATTTATCTAATTAGGTATTTGTCTGCTTCGACTAGTGTTAGCTGGTATATTTGTTTATAGTTCTTGATTTACTTAGATATAACTGAGTTATTTTAGTTCTCAATTTTGAAGTCCCTTATCTTATATTTTTTATTCGATGACAAATTTGTGAGCAACATATCGTTTACTGATCCTGATTGCTCAGTGAATTATTATTATTTTTTGTCAAAAGCATTGTAAGTTCAGATCAGAACAACTTCTGAGGTAAGTTATAAATTATTATGTGTTCTAATTCAGATACTTTCTGAAACTATTATGAATGCATTGCTATTTACTCATTTATGCTTTAGTTTAACTCATTGTTTAAAAATACAAAATAGGTTTTTAATAACATTAGTATTGTTATTTATCATTAAATTATAAGTTGATTTAAAAGATTAAAAGGAATGGCAACTATTCAAATTTAGCAGCTTTTTAAACCTCTGTAAAAGAAATGTGAATGAATAAATTTATATTTTTTGAATAGCTATGTTATTAATGATAAGTTTATAATTTGATTCTTATTTTTTAGAGTAGCATTGAATACGAATTGCACTGTTTTCTATTTTAATGAATATGCATTATTAAGCTTTAGTCATTATATAGTTATTGCTATTTATGAGTAAATTCTAATTTGATTCCAACACATTAAAAGTAAAGGCAAGAAATGCCAAACCATTTTGATAAGGAAATGTAAATTTTTCATTTAAAACTTAAATTCAATATGGAGGAGTAATGTTGTGTTTACATTAAGATTCTCCCAAATTGTTACTAATTTTTCTTATAAGGCATAGTATTTTTAAATCAAGTACTTCATATGATGTGTTTTTATATAAATAAAACTGTTAATTTTCTCTTATTTAAAATTTTTATTCATATAATTTACTTATTTAAATTATGGTCTTTAGATAAAATATAATTGAATTTAAATTAAGCTGTAAATTAACTTTGGCACAAATTTTTCTTGTTTTAATGCTTTTCTCTTAAGTTGCAGTTACTGTTGCAAATTTTGAGAGCTCTGTCAGCATATTAAAAAGTTACCTTCAATCATGCATGTGAACAGAAACCTTAAATGCAGTTGCTATATTAAGCATCAAATAAAAAATTAAAACTTTTATAAAAATAACATGCAATAAATAAACATGTGCATGGGTATGCGACACTTGGATCAGATTATTAATGCGAATATGTACTATATTAAAAATTTACAGTATAATTTTTAATAAATACTTTTTTTTATATATATATATATATAAAGTGCCTAAAACATGTTGATCTACTTTTTTTAAATTATACAATATTAAGGGAATGTATCATCAGAAAAGGTGGAATAATTTTCAGAAACTTTAACCTCAATTTTATATTATTGAGGGTAATATAATTACCCTCAATTTTAAATATATTTTCTTATTGAATTACATATAATTTATAAAAATAGTACGATTCATGTATAAACAATAGATGGTTCCAAAAAAAATTTTAACTTGTAAAAAAGTTTACTTTAAGCCATTGTTCATCTCATATTAAAGTGAGTTAATATATGAAAGTTTTTGATTAATAATAAATATTTATCCAATAGAGAAAATGAATTTTATTTTTACAACACAATGAATTGCAAATTAGATGAAAAAAATACAATACAACATATAAATGAATAGTCGCATAAAATTTCCATTCACAATTAAGTTCAAAATGTAGCATGTAAACCAAACAAATATTTCTGTACAATTTCAATGATGAATAACATTTATATAAAAATACAAAATTTAAAACAACAGCGAATCATGAGGTTATTCTGTTGGACATTCCATAAACTTTTCAGGTCATAAAACTAATTGAATATATTTCAGCCACAGCATTCAAAAATAAGAATTTTTAAGACAAGAAAAAATGTACAACCAGACATAAATAATTTCCAGTAATTAAGGTGTGTGTATGTTTTTTTTTAAATTGGTATAAGTCACTTTGTTTTTAAAGCTAAAAAGTACCCTTTTTCAAAAATATTTTTTGGAGAGAGTAACAGTAAAAATACAATTTATGCTTTGTATTCAAACTATATTAAGTTGATTCCGAAAGCAAAAAGTCAGTTTTACCAGCTATTATTTCACTATTTAAAAAAAAAAATTAAGAATTTAAGTCTTTTAAAACTCATAAGATGCTCAATTTTAAAAATTTTTTAGTCATTTTAAGTGATTATGTTTAATAGATTATTGCGAACAAAAGTTAATATGGATTTGAAAATCTGTTTCCTTGTTGATTTGTAATAATTATTTTTCTTGCTAAACTTGGAAAAAACATAAGATTTTTTAAAAATATAACCAGAGATCTCAGACCTGAATCCATACTAATTTTTATAGAACATACATTTGAGAGTATCTACAAAAACTTTCAACACTATCTTGAACAGGAAAAATTAATGAAAAAGCTTCTAAGTAACAAACTAGTTTTTAAAACAAAAATTGGCCTGGAAATCAATTTTAATTATGTAACTATGAGAACAGGAAACATAATTAAGCAGAAATAATTTTAGCAATGAAAATTTAAACTATAAAATCCAAATAAACAACTCAGTTACAGTAATACATAGCAAATTATATACGAGACACCAAGACAAATAACAAGTACGAGTTCAAAACACTCAGATTTTTTGTCACATTTTAAAAAATGATTTTTTTCCCTACAATAATCCTTACTTCAACTGATCGATCAACCATTGGAGTTCAATAAGACATTTTAAAAATAGTAATGTAAAACTAAAAGAACGAAATTTTCGTAGCTATAGTAGTAAACAAATGACAACGTAATCACGTGACCTAGTTTTCACGTGATCGTGACGTCACATGAATTTAGTCCATTGAACTGTGTTTGACTGGTGCAATGTCACGTTTACTGATGAGTCCAGATTTGCAATGAAGCCAGATGACAAGCGTATAAGGATATGGCGTAAAACAAGGAACACACAATCAGACCCAAAAAATCATGCATTCCGAGGTGGAAGCATTATGGTATGGGCAGGGATTTCATTAGGATACCGCACTGACCTGCACATCTTTAAACGGGGTTCTGTGATGGCTGTCCGGTATAGAGATGAAGTCCTGGAACCCATAGCTAGATTGTACGCTGCAGCAGTTGGCCCTACTTTTGTTTTAATGGACGATAACGCATGTCCCCATAGAGCTGACATCGTCGATGATTACCTGGAGAGTGAAGGGATTGCGCATATGGCATGGCCAGCATATTCAACCGACCTTAATCCCATTGAAAATCTTTGGGATGCTCTCTGCCGTGCTGTATCTTCACGTTTCTCACCACCAGCCACTCTTATTGAGCTGGAAATTGCTCCACAAGAATGGCGATTGCTCAATTCTGCAGTGGTTGACCACCTATTTGAAAGCATGGTCAGAAGGTGTAAACTTTGCAAACAGATGAGGGGGGATCACATACCCTATTAATGAACTTTTTTTTCATTTTATGCTGTTTATTTTCACTTTATACATAATTCTGTTAAGTCTCCACTATGACATTATCTGATAACTTACAAAAATTTAATATTGTTTTCATTTTTGTACATAATTATTGATTTTGTTTTATGTATAAATATATATGCTACTTTTACTGCCAAATTTTGTGTCAATCAGGGCACTATTTGTTGATTTTTTTGCATTTTACATCTTCGTGCTTAACTTTTGGAAGTGAGTGTACATGGGTGACACTTGGATGGCAGATTAATATAATTAAAGAGTAAATTATGTTAAAAGTAGATTAAAAATTTTCAATAATAAATGCAATACTTTTAATTGCCTTAAGGTATAGTACCACTAAAATGTTGATCTACTTAAAAAATTTTTTAAGATATATTCTTCTAAGTGTGTGCGTGGAAAAATACTTTCTAGTTGTATGGGTTCCACAAAAACACCTTCTAATTCCATGAGTTCAAAAGTTTGAAGTCTTAGAGTATAAAACATTTCTTGGTAATTACAACTTAAGTCTTGAATTACTTAATCTTGCAAGAAGAAACAAGAAATTATTTAGTATGTGGAAATCTAGATAAAAAAAGGACATTTTTTAGGATTTTTTAAATTATAAGATTTAATGCAATAACGAGGAAGAGAATTGTCATTTAAAGTGACAGTTACAAACATTAATATGCATTCTGTCCAAAATAATAAGAGGAATAAGGATCTGAAATTCAGAGACATTACATTTTAGAAGAAGGCTAGGCTTAAATTTATAACGAATTATTAGATTTAAAAATTATAACTGTGGACAGTATCCATAAAAACAGTTAAAAATTATCCACTGAGTTACTTTAGATTTTTTTTAAGAAAATATTTTTTTTGAATGTAAGATTTTTGTCAAATGTCTTCCTTTTTTAGTACAAAAACTAACTTAAAATAAAAAAAATTCATTCGTAAAATGAAATATTCTTTCCATTTAAAAACAACTTGCATACTTATAATTTACATATTATACAATTGACCAATTTTGCCAAATTAAAAAATGTCATTAAATGCCATCATCCTTATTGCATTTGAACATGCAAGGGAATAGTTTTCTACTAATGACTGCATATAATAGCATTTAGCAATATTCTTTTATTTAACCAAGTTGGTCAATGGTATAATATGCAAGTAACAACATTTATATCCTTTTTTCAGGTTTAAAAGTGATTCATACAATGTTTTAAAGACTTAATAAAAAAATAATTTTTTTTGGGATTTCAATTCACTAACACTTCAAATAAAATTTGTGTTATTAAAATTTTGAGAGAAAATGCTAGAATTTATACATATTTTGTATGCTTCAGAATAATAAAAATATACATAACTTACCCTAAATTCACTAATTGCTTCATTTAATTTGACACGCATCAAGAAGTCATCCACTGTTGAAAGTTTTGCCTCTAACTGATGTATGAAATTGTTTGCTACCTGAGATATATATAAATCATGCTGAGGATTGTCAGGATCCAATTCATTCCTAGAGTAAGAAACATGCAATTCAAATTTAAAAAGATAAAACTATAAATTTCAACAGCCACTGAGAAGAAACCATTAATGCCACTGAGAAAAAATAGTTAATTTCTAAAAAAGAAAAAAAAAATTTTTAAACCAATTATTCTCATTAATAGTTCTTTCCGACCCCAAGAGAGATTTATTTTACCTCAAAAAGATGACACAAATAATAAAATAATCTCATAAAAGGAAAAATTTAATTAAATAATTCAATTCAATCCAATTGTTTAAATGCATTTTTAATATTAAATGTTTCTTAAATAACATACTGGAAAAATTAGCATAGATTTGATTTTGAAAAAAAAAATAATCATTTTATTCTTATACATCCATACAATAAGACATCATAGCAAACACGAGTCCATGATTATACAAGGGGTGATCAAATGAAAAGGTACGAAATGACACGGTGGGTACAAATATAGACTTTATTCAAAATATACACCATAGGCCTGAGCACAACGATCCCACTGATGAACAAGCCGCAGGATTCCTTGTTCCCAGAATTCCTGTGGCTGTGACGAGACCCAGTCCTTCACAGTGTCCTTGAGTACGTCGTCCGAGTTGAAGCGCTTTCCTTTCAGGTGTTTCTTCAGTGGACCAAACACATGGAAATCGCAGGGTGACATGTCCGGACTGTAGGACGGATGGTCCAACGTCTCCCATTGGAACTTGTCAAGTTCCATTTGTGTGACTCTGGAGACGTGTGGACGCGCATTATCATGGAGCAGAACCACACCCTCCGTGAGCAGCCCCGGTCTTTTGTTCTTGATGGACCTGCGTAGGCGTCGGAGAGTCTCACAGTACACATCGGAGTTAATGCTTTTTCTGTGCTCGAGTAATTCTGTGCTCGCATCATTTGGACGCCGCTTTTTATAAGAGCCTTTGCTCTCTCCTGCGCATGCGGGCACCCACGCATGATCCGATCCCAGTCAGTCTCCAATGGCATCCCGAGATGTCTCGCTACATTCTCCCTTGGCGGAATATGCAAATATTTAACTGTTTCATTTTTATGTCGTTTCGTACCTTTTCATTTGATCACCCCTTGTACTAAACATCAATGATTTTATTCTATTTTCTTATATATTTAAAATGGGAGCTCAATTATACAACTCTAGTAATATAAAAATTTTAAAACTATGAATCTAAATATGAATGTCACATCGTCAGCAAAAGGACATCAACTTAGAAGCAATTAGACAAAAAATTAATACACACAATTCTTGATATGTTTCATAAAATCCAATTTCTTTTTTAGCCTTGTAGGAAGTACAATTTTATCTTACTACTTTATATTATTATACTATACATATAAATATATTGAATGAGACAACTTTTTTCATAAGTTATACGAATGCTTAAAATGACATCAGAATATATCAAAGCATTTCATAGGTAGCAACCCCAAAAGACAAGTATACCAATTGCTATCAATTATTTGTCTTGTAAATAAAAAGAGAATTTTTTTTTATCAACCACGAATTTTATTAAAAATATATTGGAGTTAACTGAACAGCCAAGTTTTATACCCCAAACTATATGGTACAAAAGAGTAAAATTCAACTAAAAGGGCATTTCTTAGAAAAAGTTATTGTCTAACCGCAGTCAAAGTAATAGCATAAGATAATTTGTTTCAAGAAAAATAACAGCTAACTTATCAGAAATTTAAAAAGAAACTCTTTTAATAATTTAATATTTTATAAAAAGATGCAACTTTTAGTTGTCTAGATATATTGTAAAAAGGAGGTATTCACAGAAAATATGCACCTGAAAAATGCTAATGTACAATGAAAAAAAATCTGTTTAAAGTAAATTTTACTTTTAAACAATCAAAAATACTACTAGAAAGAATAGCATATCCAAATAAGTTTACATGTCTTCTAGAATATTTAAAAATGGAATTTTTTTTTATTATCCCTCCTAAATATATAATATCTGGGTGGGCCAAATCCTACTTTTTTTCGATCAATATACCTTAGAAAAGTTGTCTTTCACCAAGCTAAGTAAAGATGGGACAAAAAGGTCTACTTGCATATTACACAAATTTAAAATTTGCATAACAAAAATTTCAAGCAATTATACTAATTATTGTACATTTTCTACTGAAAATTTTCATTGAAATGCGCTCTTTCAATTATTACTAGAATTATTGAAAAATATAGCTGCATAGCTTCAAAAATATTTTTTTAAAAATTATTCATATAGTTATAAAACTATTCAAGTTAAATGTTTTCAACACTGCATATCCATTTATATCAAATGAACATTGTTTAAAATCCGATTTTTTTCAAAAATATCTGCAGTATACACATAATTAATGGAAGAGAAAAAAATTAAAATGAATGAAAATATTGCATAACAGTGAAGTCCTACCACTAAAAACACCAGTGCTCAAAATATTATACAATACAGAAATTTTGATTTTAAAAAGTTACTTTTACATATCTTTAAAAAAAAACTAAGGAAGAAATTTAAAATTATGCTCAACTAACACTAAAGGTTTAATGACATACAATTTAATTTGAGTATTTCATAAAAAAATTTGTGCAACTAAAAATTTATTCCCTTAATTTCTCAGTACTTTTCTCCTTAGCATGTTGAAAAAACAAATTGATTTCCTTTAACATAATTTCTTTCAATATTTCAGTATTGTTTTATTAGCTAGGAGCAGACAATACATTGTTAAATGCAGGTTCATCTGTAAACCACAGATGAACCTGCAATTACTTCTCACTTTTCTTGGTTTTGAGCAATAGTTCAGGAAAATTAGTAACAATGAATTGCAAATAGCTGTTATTTGTCATATTTTATGTACTGTGCTGCAAAAAGTGTCAACTTATCATAACCTTCACCTGTCTAACTGAACAGTACCAATAATTTTTCCTGGAATTAGATTACATTATGGGCTATAGAGACCATGGGTTTGATTTCTTTTGCAAGGTGTTGTCAACATGAACATTGGTGATATTCAATTAAATACAAACACAATGATAGAACATAATTTGGTATGTTTTCTGTTTTATAATCCCTATAACCAAGTACTAAAAATTCAATAGTTTAAATCTTTTTTTGTTCAATCTTAAAAAAGCTTACCATGCTTGTTCTTCAATCCACTGAGCAAGAGCACATCTAACATCAATTGGGAAATTATCATTATACACAATCCCCACTTGTTGCAGTGCTTCTCCATGAAGCTGTTGCACACGTGCCCACAGAGCCATCTATATAAATAAATAAAATTGGAGTGTCTGTTTGTAATTTCAAATTAGCAGTTTGTTACTAAATGCATTTAAAGGTATTTACGGTACTTATATCAAAAAATCAATTTTTAAAATTTTTGTCTGTCTGTCTGTTCCGGCTAATCTCGGAAACGGCTGGTGCGATTTTAAAAATTCTTTCACTAACGGAAAGCTACATTAATGGGGAGTAACATAGGCTATATTTTATTCCCGTATTCTTACGGGAACGGAAACTATACGGGTGAACGTGAAACTGAATGCCAAGCTGAGCTAATGAAGTCGTTGTTTTGGTTACTGGCGACCGATGCTCTTCATGAGACATAACACTGTTACGCGCACATGATAATACGCTGACACGTGCCATTTTTTTTTTTTAATGATAGTTTTATCTCACTGTTCAGTTAAGTAGAGCATCAGCTGTTTCGGATGCACTTTTAAAAATAATAAATCAAGGCTTCATAAGCAAAAAGCAATGCAAGAAACAAAAAATTGATAAGTTTTACGGTTAGTTGTAATCCTTTCTTTTTTTTTTATTTACATTTTTTAGTCACATTTAAACAATAGTTATTATAATCCCAATCTATATAAATAAATAAAATTGAAGTGTCTGTTTATAATTTCAAATTAGCAGTTTGTTACTAAATGCATTTAAAGGTATATACAGTACTTATATCAAAAAATCACTTTTTAAAATTTTTGTCTGTCTGTCAGGGGGTTACTGGGGCGTACTGACAAAAAAATTCCTTCTTTCGAAATACAAGGATTATAATAATGAAATTTGGTTCACATTTTTCTTTTTTTGAATTGAAATCCGCCAAGAACGGTTATTTTGGAAAACGATTCTCAACAGGATTACGGGGGTATTGATAGTAAAAATTTCATTTTTTCCTCGTTAGATTTGGCTTGCATGTTTATTTTACAGAGTAGAGATCCACCGAAAATTGGTTTTGCGGGAATCCACCTCATTGTAGTGTTACGAAAATGCAAACATCATTCTATACTTCAATTTCAGAGATTTTTAGAAAATACAAATAAGACGAGTTCTGCCCCTTTTTTTTTATCAAGAGGCGACAGTTACAGGTATAAGTATGTTTTTCAATACAATCGAACTCTTAATGATAGGATTTAGATATTAATAGTTGATATATATAACATCATGAAATACCCAGCGAAGTGGGTGGGTAACGGCTAGTCTATAATAAAATTGATAATTAAGTTACTAAAAGGCATTAAAAATAAATTTAAAGTTATTAATTTTGTTTTAATATTTTTTATAATGAAACACATATATAGCAAAGCACATCAAAACTTCACATTTCTGATGCAACAAGAACACATATTCTGTACATTAAATTTAAATTTTACTTAAGTTAGAATTTTTCTATAAATATAAATATTCTAATTCCATCACTGAATTTAATCATTTTGTTTTAAAAAATATTTTTGTACATAGCATAAGGTAGAATATTTAATTTTCAAGTCAAAACAAAACAAAGTACTTATACTACCCAAAACTAAGTTAAAAGGATAATAAAAGACAATACAATGATATTTGCTAAATTCAATACAAAATAAAATAAATGATCACTAAAACGAAAAAACATTTCTGTCATTCAAAAACCTACCAAGAAAATTTGTGAAAAGAAAATTCTAGCAACAAATAATTCTTCAAAGTTTAAATTATATTGAAAGACTACATGCAATAAAATAATGATTAAAGAAATAATTTATTATATTTAGACTTGAAAAAAAAAACTCAATTTTAAACTTTTTACAATTATTTGTAAGTCTGAATTTAAATATATGTATACTAAAAATCTCAAGATTTTATCCCGACAGCTAATTCTAATGAAGTACAAAGCAAAACTTGGGAAACAATGAAAAACGATATTAACATATACCAATACAAATAAAACAATATTTTTAAAACATAACTATTCACTTTTTAATTGTAGTTACATAATGTATGCATAGTTATGATAAGGTTATCCCATAATTTCCAAATTTGAATAAGTGTTTTAAAGTTAGAAGGTCACTTCTGTACTTGAAAAAAAAGTTTTATAAATCCCCCCCCCTTCCACAAAAGTTGCTTTCTAAAGATGAATTATATAAAATAGTTTTTCTAATTCTTTCAATTAAATGCTTATTCAAAGTAATGTTATTTTTTTAAAACTTTGAACTAAGGGATATGAACAATATAAAATTCAAATTATGCACAATTATGCAAGTACTAAATACCGTAAAAAAATTATGGATATTTATTAATTATAGGAAGCATGAAGCCAAACAAGGCAACAAAAAATATAAAGTTCTGGGGTTTTTTGTCATTGTGTTTGTATATAAGTATAATGAGTGCCATCTTATAAAATGATAAAAAAAAAACCCACTGGAAAAGTGATTTTTTAAAATTCACTTTACAAGATGCACTCATACATAGATTGGTCGTATTTCACTTTTTGTTGGTATCTGTATTTGACAGTTTTTTTTTTATTATTAAAATGAAAAATTTTCATATAGAATTTTGACGAAAACTAAAACATTGTGATCCTACAGCAGCGGGTGCACTTTGTAAGATGGGCAGGCACCATGGACATAAGGTTGGAAACTTCTACTATAAACAATAAGTACCAAATTATGAGCCTAAAAATTATAATTTTTCTCCCAAATTTAGACTTGCTGACATAAATTGCCTATCGTGTAGAATTGATACCTTTTAATTGTCCATAAACACCTTAACCATTTCTATTTCTAAATGAGCCCCAAACTAGTAATTTTGAGTATAAAGAAAAAAGTATTTAAACTCATTTAAAACCGTTTTCAAACACTTTTAGAATGCTTCTTTCAGAAAAACCAGAGAATTGTATAAAAAGAAAAATCAATTTTAAAATTTTACTTCAAAGTGTAAAAATTAAAAGAGCATTTCATATAAAAAGGATTGCAAGCCCAATTTTGCCACAATTACTCAAAATAAGTTTATATAAGTAATATGATACAATATGATATGGGTAATGTGTGAACACTTGATACCCTTTCAAATTCTAATCTCCAATCAATGAGAATTCAAATGCCTGTAACTGCTTTTTTCAAATTTACACAATATTCAGTTAATAGTTACATAAAGATTTCACTGTGAATTATAAAAAAATATAATTTAGAGTTACTTTTTTATAATAAAAAATGAAAGAACAATCATATTTTAGCCTACACTTTTGGCAAAGATGAAAACTCTCAGCTCATTTTTCTTTTACTGGATTTTTATCTAATGTGAGGATAATTCTTAAAGTTAATGATAAATAAAGGTGTGGGTTAAAATCAATCCAGCCGAAAATTAGAATTCTTAAAAATAAGATTATCAAAAGTAAAAATTTATCATCAATTTCAAAGCTAAATCATAAGAAATTAATGTTTTGAAATATTGTTTTATTCCACCAATACCTTATACAATGTATCACTAAGTTTATAACATAAAGTGATACATCAATTACAAAAATGACAATACATATGTATTGTATTGATTTGGTTATCCCCCCCCCCTCCTTATTAATGAATTTTCAAATATTATTCCTAGTTAGAGCACAAATTCAAGAATAAAGAAAAACTTCTTGCAGAATAATAGAAGGAACAATTTCAGTTTATTACAAAATATGCCACACTTTTTCCTATATGACAAATCCTTTGAGGATTCAAAGAACACAAAACATTGAATATATGTTTAGAAAAATTAAAATATCTAAATATAGAAATTTCACAAAAATTTTAAGTTTCCCATAAAAATTCTAAACTTTGGATTTTTTTTATTTTTATGGTTAACACATATTATACTTCTATAAGTAAAGCAAGCTGTTTACTGACATTTCACTTAGAAGCAATACAAGAGCCATTGATAACAAACTTGTGTCAAGCGAGTATCCCACTGATTTAATTCTACACATCAAAAGTATGGTGAGAAGAAAACATTTTCAGTCAAAAATATGCCTTTATCTTTCTAGAAAGTTTTGATGGTACTTACATATTAGAGCCAGGGCAACAAAATTGGTGCCATGCGAATTGCATCTTGATATCGAAAAAAATATTGCATTGTGCTTTGTATGAAAAAATACCAATCAGTCAGATTTTGGTAAAAAAATCAGTGGTCAAATAAGTAGCAAAAGGTATTCCGAGAGTTATGAAGCCAAGCCAAAGTATTGAAGAGCTGAATTCATTTTGGCATATAGATAAACATTGCCAAATCTTAGGGGCCACCTATTGTACACTTTAACCCAAAATAATATTTTAAAAATTTTAATAGAAAAATTCGGTATTTGTATATTATTGCGACTGTCATCAACTTTATTAATAACTTGCCAAGTTGGCAATCTCGATTTCCTGTGTGTTGTACACTCTGAATTGGCATTCATGTGCCTTGTTTCATATAATGTTGTCAATAGGTTGTGATAATAAGCAAGAACCCAAAATTCTTTTCATATATAATTCACAACTAACATATTACAGCACTGACCGATTTTACCAAATCATAGGATATCGCCAATTAAAAAAAGTCACTAAATATTACATTCCTTATTACTCTGTTTGTACATGGACAGGAGCAATTTTCAATTATTGATTTCATATTGCAGCATTTTGTAACAACTTTTAATTTGACAAAATTGGTAAACAATAATACAAAAGTAGCATTTAAAAATATTCACCAATGGTTGTAATTTTACCGATGTCATCAAAAAAGTTCCAATAAAAACAAACTTTCTTTGAAATTAAACAGTTCAATTAAATTTTCAATATTACAGATGTTGTTCAATTTCCCACAAATAACATTTCAACATAATTTCAATTTACATCTCATTAGATTACTTGTAAAAAATGTATGAAACAATAGAAATTTATAATATCCAAAATAGATATACATGATTTATAAAATTACATTATATACACTGCATAGCACACAGCAGCTTAACTATCTTATTTGAGTCATAATTTCAGGGATACAACATTTTGAAGGAAAGATTCTGCATATACTACTAATTTAATACTTCTATAAAACAATAAAATACAAAAAAGAAGAAAAAATTTAATGAGCTTGATTTAAAAAAATAAAACAATTTGACGTCAAAGTAGTTTAAGACATAAATGCAACAGGAAACTTTAAAGTCCTAAGATGATGCATTGAATATGATAATCACATTTGAGAGACTTTCGTACAATCAAAAGTTCTCATAATTTAAATATTCTTACATACGTATAACAGCAACAATAAATAGAAATAAAATTGTAAAAGAAAACGCAAGTATTCACCATTTACTAAGTGGCTGGTTTCAGCAGTCTGAACAATAAGAATTACACATTCGTAAATAAACAAAAATATTATTTTACATGAAATACTTACGACGTTTAATACAAATAAACCTAAAAATATACTTACATGATTGATGCTATAGTAATCACTCACAGATTTATAATATAAATTATACACACACAAATTACAAATAACGCAATTTTCTCTTGCACATTCTTTGCATTAAACGGTTACGAAATGCATAATATAGTTTTATTTACATTTGTTGCGTAAAAGAATCAATTGTAAAAGACAAACAATTGACAGTTAAATGAAGATAAAATTTGCTACAATTAAGAATTAATTGCAAAGAAATCAGTTTTAACTATAAACAATCCTTACATTTTCTTAAAATGAATATATTAACAAATTTCAAGGCCAAAGCCCTGCTTGCTTTATGACGTCAAAATCGATATAGGTTAAAAAGGGTTGCGAAAAGACAAGGCTCCGACAAAAGCTGCAACATAGTTATGTGAACTGTGAGAAGAATGGAGGAGGATGGTCTCAAACTTGTATCTAGGATTTAAAATTAGACAAAAAATTACTATTGCTTGATTTTATAAAATTTTAAGCTTCAAAAATACAGAATCTGAATACTTAAGAATTGAAAGAATCTCGCGTATCGACCGCAGGCTTGAATTGAGCACAGACGGCAAACGCTTGGTTTAGTGTGGGATGTCCAGTATGGAATTAAACAACACGGAGACCCTAGTTAGTCAAATTCTCGGGGCCCTGTAGCCTAATATTTTTATTAGACAACAGGCTACTCCTAAAGCTCATGCAATTGCCTACGGGCCCCTTAGGCAATTGCCCAATCCGCCTAATGAGTAATCCGGCACTGGGGATTACTCATTAGGCGGACTCACTCATACCCCCAGTACGAAATTAGGCTTACTATAAAAAGAAAAAATTATTGAAGCAAGAAAAATGGTGTAAAAAATTGGATGCGTAGAATATTTTATAACTGGGGCTGAAGAATTTTTGAATAATGCTAAAATCACTGAACTGCCCGAGTAACATTTGAATATGGGAGAATTAAGGATTAATTTCTATTAAATATTTATTTGTTTCACGCTAAATCTATCGAGGCTCAAAGTCTTCATGTTGATGTGATGTGAAAGTTTGAAGAATGGAGTGACAGCATAAGTCTCGTCCTTGTCGCTAGATCATAGCCAAATGACAAGGACGATAGTGAGTTCGGCACCGTAACCCTAGCGTTACATTGAAGTGTGATTTAATTGATCAGTCACACCACACAATGATCAGCAGCAAGCGATGAGAAGTATTTGCAAGAGTTAGTCGAGCAACCAAGGACGCTAATGCTTGATCTCAAAAATACTCGTTTGTGAGAAGAATGGAGAACGTAACTTGATATATTTATCAATAAGATTCTCATTAAACGCCATTGTAGATTTTCACCAACAAATTCAATTTTCTAGCCCTGGCTGATAAACAAGACATATCTTTGAGAGTAGAAACCATGTCCAAGATGATGATCTTAGAAATTGTCTCCACGTATTAATACCTTGCTTTATTGATGTTCAACACATCTGAAACATTAATATATTCCGAAAATAATAAGGGTGACCTTTGAATAGTCGTTTGAGCGATCTCAAGTTCACTTTAAAAAAAGGATTTCAGAATCAGATGAAATATTTCATTTAAGTCGAATTAAATTTCACGCAACTTTCGTTTTCAACAAAGCAATTCCCTCTTAAATACAAGGGTAAATATAGTTTTTTTACAAACACACAACAAAAATATTAAGCTATTAATAATTTTACTTTCTTGTCAGAGGTGACAAAAATTAGTTATATAATTATGAAAAATTTTACATTTGGGTGTAATCGATGCAGAATGTCTATTCAAGCATTCTTGACATTTCCTTTGATTTAAAATGTTGTTATGAAATATTTCCTCTAATATTTTAAGTGAAACACGGTCAAGGCAAACTGTTAAAAAAAGAGTGTGTGTTTATGACCACACGATAGAAGGGATAACTTCAAATTTTGTAATGTTATTTCAGGGATTAGTTAGGTGAATAAAAAACAAGGGGATATTAGGGGCCATATAAAACTATTTATTCTTCTTTATTATGTATGGGAGAAAAAACCTAGATATTTGTTTGCATTCACTGTATAAAGAAAGCTTCAAAATGTAAATAATACTATCTGATGAAAATGTTTAAGCATTTTCTTATATTTTTAAAGTTTTTTTACTCTAAATCGCTTTAAAAAACTATCAGTTGTAATGTATCAGAAAGTTGTCTTTCTGCACATGCTCCGTAAACCTCAAACTGGTCAATTCTGTCTTAGGTTTATAACAATTAATTAATACTGGCATTTGGTGATTTTAGCAATTTTTTCGTTGCATTTTTATGGCTCCTTGAAATGGAAAAGTGCCTTTTTAAAAAATATTTTATGTACAAAAAAGCAGAAAAATAGAAAATTTTCAAAATTGCGAAATTCCATTAATATTTTAAAGAAGCTTTACAATATTCCATATCAGTCTAACTTGGCAGCGTTGAGAAAGATATACAGTGTACTAATCTACTTGAAAAAATGTTGTGACTTTTTTTTTTGGAATTTAAATCCAAGAAAATCCATAGAAATTTGTAAAAAATGTAAAACTCTGTAGAGATTTGGATTTTAATACATTTCTAGTTAATCACATGTTACAAGCATTTATTTTCAAACAAAGTTAATTAATACAGTCTATAGAGCAACGTTATGAAATTCCAGTTTGGCTGAAAACTGATTTTCGAAGCCAAATTTTGTCATTGTTGTAAGTCTTTTTTGTTGAAGGACTTTACATTGTTACGGAAAATTCCGATCCATTGTTACAAGCGTTACAAACCCGAGAGTAACAATGCTTGGCTTCTTAAACACATCAATCAACTTCACTCTCCAGTAAAACGCGCCTTAAGAAGTTATCACTTCAAAAATAAAAGAAATTTTTATTGAAAATTTTATCTGTTCGGAGAAGTAAATTAAAGCTTAATGTGAAGAAATTTTGCGATTCACTTTAACCCTTTTCTTACTTAAGTAAGGCTGTAAAATGTACTGAAAAGGAAATAAATGCTTGAAATTTTAAAATTATGAAATTACTCATATAAATCAAGCTTGAAGTGTAGAAATATAAAAAAAATAGTCCAGAAATTTTTAAAACTATGAAAATACACATTTCTTTGCTTCCGGAATTTTTTTATGCCATGTTTGGCAGGCTTCAGTATAATACCTGTAGATGGGGCCACATGTACTTGCCTTCTACATGAATGTAGGTTCTATATCATTTTAAGTCTTCACTTGATGAGCGGTATTTATCTCTTTCATTGCTTCAGCAATGCCTTTGGCATAACTCGATTACATTTTCAATTGACTTCAAAGAAATTAGAAAGAAAACACACTTCGAACATTTAATTCATTAAAGTGTTACAAAAATGTGTTTTACATTTTATTTTTAAATGTATTTCTTAATTTGAGCTACACACGATTGAGTTTTTTGAAATAAATTCTTTGGTAATAAAAATTGGAAAAAATTGTTATGGATTGAAAAACAGCAAGTGACTTCCTTTGCAAGTCACACAGCCACAACACCGCAGCAGTGTGTAAATCGTAATGCGACTAAGAAATCTGCCAACATTCTTTTCAAATTTTATAAAAAAACCATCCTTATTCGGATTTGTATTTTCAGAAAAAGAGTTCCCTGGTGAACTTACAAACCCACTTATGATGTCTTCGGTATAATATAAACAAGGTCGATGGAACTAAGAAGGGTGGGATATGGATTGGGGTTTTAGTTTTTTGATGAATTATTTGGCTGAGGCTCGAGAATGCATTTTTCCTTAATTTTTATTCTCATATAGAGGGATATTTTTTTAAAAAAATTCTTTAAATTCTTTGGAGCAGATTTCGGAGAAAAAATTATTACTTTACGCAAATTTATATAATAAAAAAGTAATATAAAAAATTTTTTAAGTCAATTCCAACTTAGATTAACAAAAAAAAAATTATTTTAGTTACTTTTTATTAAATAGTTAAAATTAATATAAATGAGTTACAATTAATGATAGAATCACAACATTAAGTGGCAATTAATTTTTATTAATTACCATTAATGTATCGTATTGTCATCCAAAACAATCGTGTACATAAAATTTCATTTCAACTGAATGCTTTGAAACGTGAGAGGAAAAAAAATCTCTTGAAGTTTTGACCCAAGTCGCTAAAAATGAAGCCAACGTCGCTGTATCTGTAATTCTTTAAATAATTAATTTCATGCAATTAATTATAATTAAATTATCGTATTGTTAACCAAAACAATAGTGTATAGAAAATTTCAGCTCAAATGAGCTCTTTATAATGTGAGAGAAGAAACCCTTTTCAAGTTTTGACACAAGTCGCCAAAAATGATGCCAACGGGGCTGTATTTGTAATTCTTTGAATAATTAGTTTTAATCATATAATTTTTATTAATTAAAATTAAATTACTGGACTGTCATCCAAAATAAACGTGTACATAAAATTCAGCTCAATAGAGGGCTTTAAAATGCATTTCATTAACGATTGAAAATTTGAACAATATATATACCTGCTGATCCGGCCACGCGTTGCTGGGGCTTTGTTTTAATACGTTAATTCAATATTATTCTAAGCTATTCAATGCAGTCAAATTAATCTTCGCTTACAATTTCGGAGAGTTGAAATAAAGTATAAACCAACAATGATTTTAATTTTGCATTTTATTCATCTCCTATTATAGTATAGGAGCTGCATGAATTACTGTCGAAGTTGTTAAGTACTAACAACATATGAAAATTTAGTTTTATAAATGTGGTGAATAACGTATATTTTTTGCAATTTTTAAAATTATTTTTATCATTTTAAAGTATAACAAATAATTTTATTTAACTAATCGCTAATTGATGCACAATATTCTTCGGTAACCCGTCTTCTGTTAACTCAAATAAATTCAACGGTTTCCACACACGTGAGCATGTAACATCTAGTTGCCCATTCGAGAAACAAGGATTTTCTACCAAACATCAAATGGACATTGTTTGGGTTTCAGATTCTTTTATGATCATCGCGAAAGTCAAACGCGCGAATAGGGAATTGAAGCCTTTTGAATGGTATTGAAGACTTTGACGGTATCAGTGGAATATGCGGCAAAAGATTCCGTAGCAACAGAACCAATTTCTCGTTTAAACTTTACAGTCAAAATATTTGCTTCAAGAAGTTCCCGGTAATTATTTTTAGGATCAAACGTGCATCGTTGCATAATCTAGGTGGTTTTAAGTTACGCAACAGAATAACCAAGGAACCAATCTTTAACTGAAGATTGTGTGGTGACATTCCTGATTCATCTAGAGAATTCAAAAACTCGGTTGGGAAACCTACGATTTTATTTTCATCATCCATAGTGTCGATTGATTTAAAAGACGATGGATCACCTGGCAAGAACTATGTATGTGGAAGTTTATTTCATAACAATATCAACATTTTTTCTGATTAATCTACAGGATTCGATCCGATAATTATCTTATAATACAACAGATAATTATACAGTATATCCGCGGAAAGACACTCCCAATCCGTTCCTTTTTGTCTCAAGAACAGTACAGAAATTGTGTGGATATTTCACGTATTATGCATTGGGCTGAAGTTCTTCGTCACCGTTTCCAATACTCAGAAGTTGGTTAGAAAATATTTGCTCCGATTGATCATCTTACAAATGTACTCGCGTGTTTATGGTCAATCGAAGTGTTTCCCCGTTTCGCCATAAAAACAATTGTTTTAAAAATGCGTTAACCTCGTGAGCAGAATGGCTGTTAATGTCTGTCGGTTTTGTTTTCATCAACAATAGTGTCGATTGATTTAAAATGCATTGGGTCACCTGAAAACAACTCTCTGTCTCGAAGTTTATTTCATCACAATATCAACATTTTTTCTGATTATGTAACAGGATTACAGAGGCAATAATTATCTAGATAATTATACAGTATATAAGGAAAGACACTCTCAATCAGTTCCTTTTTGCCTAAAGAACAGTACTTGGCCGCGGTAGCCAAGTGGTCAAGGTATCGGATCATGGCTGGCGTGTCATGAGTTCGAGCCCAGTACCTTTGAAGACCCGCCATGTAGGGGGGCGATGCACGTTAAATCTGTTGAGAGCTCAAACGTCCTCCCGTGGGTGTGGTGTGGTAGTTAGGAGAGGGGCTGCCAGTTCAGGTGTCGTCCTCGTCATTTGACCATGGTTTAAAATTACGAGGTCATTCACCAAAAGCCCTCGTGTAGCTGAACAGTGCGATGTTAATATTCACTCACTAAAGAACGGTACATAAATTGTCTGGCTAATTCATGCATTATGTACAGGGATGAAGTTCTAATTCAACGTTTCCAATATTCAGCAGTTGGTTAGAAAATATTTGCTGCGATTGTTCATCTTGCAAATGCACCCACGTGCTTGTGGTCAATTGAAGTGTTTCGCCGTTTCGCCATAAAAACAATTGTTTTAAACGTTCGTTAATCTCGTGAGCAAAAGTAGAGCGAGGAATTATTGTTAATGTACTGTCGCACCAGACAGCAGAATGACAGCAACACCGAATATTTTTTCATTGCCGCTTAAATCTTGCAAACTTCTATGTAATGCTTTGAGTGAATGTTTATGGGTCATGGTCAGGGACGTATTAAGACTCTTTGAGGCCCTGGGCCCAGAGAAATCTTAAGATTTTTGAGGCCCTGGGTCCCTGTACAAAAGTAGGCCCTACCTGAGATCTTTAAAAGCAGACAGTACATATTATGCATTGTCAAATACTCGTTCAAACGGTAATTTGAAACAAATAAATGTGCATGACTCACAATTTCAAAAACCTAGGCACATACCGGCGCGACCTATGGCCACATTTTAAACTAAATGAGGGGACTATTTTTTTATGGTATTAGGCCTAGGCATAGACAATGGTCATCACAAAAAATTATAGTCTTACCACTTTTGTGCAGTTGATATGCATTTTGAAATTCCCTGTTTTTCTGAGAACATGAGTGGGAATAACATTTGACTATTAAAATTACCAGGATCGTGATCTTATTAAGACGGAGTCGAGTACAAAATGAGGCCCCTTCAGAAAGTGAGGCCCTGGGCCCGGGCCCAGTTGGACCTTGCCTTAAGACGTCCCTGGTCATGGTACACTAATCCTTGATCATGATTTAATTCATTTGCAATACTGTAGTCAATCCACACTTTTTTCAATGGTACACGTTGCATCTTACATCTTATGAATGTCCAATGGCAGATTGATGTGGAATGTGCAGTTTTTCCACCATCTAATAAAGTGACAACACTGCCCGAAGATGTAATTGCCAATGCAATTTTCTATTGCAATCGCATTTTCGCAAGGCTGCGCCTGCAAGTTTAGATGCTATAGGGAATGAAAATCCAGAAGCGGGACTCGAACGCAAAGCCTTTCGACCTCATTCCAGCAATACACAGAAAAGATACGGAAGCTTTTGAAATCCGAATCCAGATTCTCATTTCCCACCTCGAGAAGTACTCGGTCGGTGTTCACTTTCGACGCCCCCACTTCTGTAAGTCCATTCCCTGAAGAGAGACATTATGGTCATTTGGCATTATCCGGCAAAGTTACGGAAGTTTTTAAAGACTGATATCAGATTCTTGTTCCCCACCCAAAAAATACCAGGAAAGCATTTCTCCCTCCTCAAAAATATTAAAGCATGCCCCTGCCACGTTTCGCGTAAAATACGTTCGTCTGGCATTATTTGACGTAGCTATGGAATTATCTTGAATTGGATTGAGAATATTCGGATCAGCACAGTCCCAAAATACGTTCAAAACCCACTTTTGTCTCTATGCCCGCAAGTTAGGTTGGTGTTGCTGTCCACGAATATTTCGGTCATCCGGCATTGTCTAGCAAAGTTACAGGAATTTCTAAAATTCGATTTCAGACTCTCGTTCACCATCCCGAATTAAATTAGAAACACACTTTTCTTGCACCAAGACTTTAAGAGTAAGCTTCTGCCATGGTTTGCGTAATAGACATTCGTCCTGAATTATCCGGCAAAGTTACTGTTCTTTCTAAGATTGGATATCTGATTCAGATGATCCATTTTGAAATACGCCAGGGGACCAAGTTTTCACGATCCAAGGTTTTTAATGTAAGCCCCTGCCACGGTGTGTCCAAAATAATATTGACCCCAAAATGCGCCGGGTTTTTACTTTTTTCTCATGCATTTTAGCCTATAATATCTGCTTCCACAGACACATGTGCATTGCGAATTTTCGCTTTTTCCAGATACTTCACATTTCCGGCAATAAAAAATTTATGGCATCATTGAATGAAAAATATTCTTAAGACAATTTCATGTGTATATATTCGAATTCAACGTACTCTTAAATTTCAAAAGATTATTCATTTATGAGCTTTTTCAAAATCACTGTTCAAATTCAATCAGTCACCTTAAATTAATTTTTTTTCTAAGAAATATGCGGTTTGTATTTATATTCATGTTACCAAAAAAAATAAATCAAGTTAAAAATTTCAGATCCTAAAGTAATTATATCAAATTTATATAACTGAGAAAAATATATTTTGTGCATTTTCAATCTCATTTAGTGTGTTGTCTATGCATATAACATAGTGATAATCAAAAATATTTTTCAATAAAACTGAAATTTTAATGCTAAGACTTAAGATATCGAACCCTTAAAAATATAACGATGGTGATACATCATCATGAAATGCCCAGTGAAGCGTCTGGATAATAATTAACCATAATTAAAGAAATGACGGGAGAAGAAATTTGAACATAGACTTAAAAGTTTCAGTCAATTTATCGAACATTTTTATCACACAAGTTAGGTAAATTCTACATCTTTTTATTTTATCTTTAAATAACAGGATTTCGCAAATTTTAAAAATATGGTTTCGAAAGGAAATTAGAAAATTTATTTTTAAAAAAAAATTCTACTCAGAAAGGCTCTATTTTTTATCCCAAGTAAGGAGCTCTAAATCATACAAAATCTTTAATGTTTTAGTCTTTTAAAGAATACTTTTGATACTTTTCTATCACTACAGTTAAATGATGAAACTATTATTATGTAATCATATTTTGTAATATGCTCACTTCAAAGATTTATTGTATTTCAGACATATTTTGAGCAACGGAAGAACGAAAACCACATTTTCTCATCTTTAATGCTCATTGTCATAGGAGTTTGAAGATATAATGGAGTGAGTGAATATATATATGTATGTATGTATGTACACTGGTGTCCAAAAGTTAAGCATAAATCGTAAAATGCGAAAAACATGGAGTAAATATTCGTAAAATTGTTCCAAATTTCTTGCGGATATTAATTGGGTGAAGAAGAAACATTGGGTTTATGCAAAACTTTTCAGTCGACTACATCCTGCGTGAAACACCGGCGCATGTCGGAACGCGGAGAAACTGTTACAGGAGCTGTTTACAGGAGACTCAATCATGCTGGCCTGTATGCCAGAAGACCAGCAGTTTGCATTCCCCTCACGTCTGCGCATAAACGCGCTCGTTTGAACTGGAGTTTGAAATATCAACATTGGAGTGTGGGAGAGTGGGCCAATGTGATGTTCAGTGACGGGTCCCGGTTGAGTCTGAGTAGTGATTCTCGGCGGGTAACGATATGGAGAGAGCGTTTAACACATTTTTTTTAAACATTTATAAACCCCGTGCACCACCGAACGTATAACACGGGGGTAAACAACACAGACAGAAGAAAGGATTACAACACAAACATCCATGCCTTCTCCGGGATTCGAACCCAGTCCCTGCGGCACCGCAGTCAGCTTCACTGACCACTATACCGGATGGGCGGCGTTTAACACATTTTGAACCAAGAAACATAACGGAAAGACATTTTCCATCAAGGGGAGTAATGGTATGGGCAGGCATCTGATGGACGGCCGCACAGACCTCCATTTCTTTGACACGGGGTCTGTGACTGCTCAAAGATACAGAGACGAAGTTCTTGAGCCTTATGTTCGCTTGTTTCGAGGTGCTGTCGGTCCTGACTTCATATTCATGGATGATAATGCGCCATGTCACCGAGCGGTGCTGATTGATGATTTCCTTGAAACGGAAAACATCCAGCGCATGTCGTGGCGTGCGAACTCTCCTGATTTAAATTATAGTGATGAGAGGCAACATTTCTCATACTATATTAATTTATTGCGCTGCTCGCCACGCATCGGCTTAGTGTGTTTACATCGCTCTGCGTCTGCCAGGCCAGATTCTCAAAACTCTTCTAAGGGGTTGCCATATTCTGTACGGGACTCATGGTCGGGTTTACCACAGAGTATCCCACCCCCCCAGTGACTGAGGGTAACAGCCGAAGGGAACGACATTAGTTTTTAAAATTTTATAAACATTATTTTCTTTCTTCTCCCTTTTTTTTTTGAGAATCCGTACTGGTAGAAATACATTAACAATTTGAATATGATATATATACAGAAAAAATAGAACATATAAATAAGATATATATACAAATATAATACAAAAAAAAATTTCCAACTGAAAGTTTTTATAGAAGGAAAAAAAAATTATGTAACATAAGTGGCTAGTTTTTTTTGGAAAATGTACACCTCTTCCTGATTTTGTGGTGTATATTGTTTTTTCGTTAGTAGATATTTTATCCTCTTTTACACTTTTGCTCACTGAAGGTGGAGTTTCATTCACTGTTTCTGAGAGAAGATGAGCTTTGTAGAAGGTGCAAGATTATGAAGATGGTTGAATATTGTTCTTCGAAACGATGCAGGGACGAAAGGACATGGAACTCCTGTTGAAGTATCGCAAAGCACATTGCAATCTCAGGTTTGGCATGGTTTTAGCTCTAATTTAAGAGATGATTCATTATTCTTCAGAAATTTTTGAACTTCTAGATCATTTTTCTGTACTAATGCAAATTCTTTAAAATTTAAATTTGGAGAATTAGTAATTGAATCAATTTCGATTCTGGAAAGAGCATCAGCAACTGTGTTCTCTGAACCTTGCACAGGCCGAATATTGGGAAATTAAATCTAAGTGGCGTAGTTGTCGAGGAGAACATTTATTTGGGTTTTGTTTAAAAGCATAAATTAGGGGCTTTTGGTCAGTGTATATTGTGAAGTTTCTGCCTTCTAACATATGCTTGAATTTTCTTATAGCCGAATAAATTGAAAATAGTTCCCTATCATAAGTCGACCACTTTTGCTTCATGGAGAAAAAGGCTATTGGTTCCCATTTCCCCTGTGATAATTGGGATAAAGTGCCTCCAACAGCAATATCTGAAGCGTCCACCCATGGCTCAATTGAGCCCCTGGAATAGGATGTCTTAAAAGGGTAGCTTCTGCCATAGCGTTTTTAGCTACAAGAAAAGCTTGTTCTGCGTTTTCCTTCCATTTTAATGGTTCGGATGATTTGCGAACACTAGAATGAGATTTCTTTTGATTTGTATGTCCTTCTAGAAATTGAACAATGGGAGCAAGTATATATGCGGCTTTTGGTATAAAGCATCTATAAAAGTTAAACATGCCCAAAAATCTACGTAATTGTGTTAATGTGTTTGGTTTAGGAAAATCTAGAATACATTTTACTTTATCAGGTAGAGGTTTAATTCCATTTTCTGACAGATTGAAGCCTAAAAAGTCTATTGATGATGCACCAAAATATGCATTTAGATACATTAATGCATAGACCACATATTCATCCAATTTTGAAAATAGGTGTTTTAAATGTTGTTGATGTTCCTGGGGATTTTTAGATGCAATTAAAATGCCATCGACAAAAGCGTAAATTCCAGGTAAGCCACGAGTGACTTCATCTATAAAACGTTGAAACGTTGCGGATGCGTTACACAATCCAAATTGCATTCGTGTACTTTCAAATAAATCAAAAGGAGTGCAAATTGTCGTTTTGTGTATATCATCTGGGTGAATAGGAATTTGATGATAGACTTTTACTAGATCAATTCGACTAAAAAGGTTTGAGCCATGTAATTCAGCTGTAAAATCAGCAAAACAAGGAATGGGGTATTTATATTTTAATGTTTGAGAATTTAACGCTCTATAATCCCCAACAGGTCTCCAATCTAAAGTACCTTTCTTAGGAACCATATGAAGTGGGGAAGCGTAGTTACTTTTCGAAGGTCGTAAATGTCCCAGATGCATCATGTTTTGAAATTCTGTTTTTGCAATTTTTAGGCGATCTGGTGCCAACCTTCGGGGTTTTGCTACCCCAGGAGGACCTTTTGTTATTATATGGTGAGCAGTGTTATGTTTCGCGGTTTGATTTGGATTAAGCAATTTTGTGATAGAGGGAAATTCTTTCAAAAGTTTATGGTAAATTGTATCTTTAGAAAAAGAAACCTGGACTGAATGGAGATTAGCATGTTTTAAGTGGCCTACTGATTGTAATTTTGTTTTAGTATCTCTAAGACATTTATGTCTGAGATCTGGCACCAATTCAAAATAATGGAGGAAATCTGCACCAAGAATTGGTGTACTTACATCTGCAATCAGAAAAGTCCACATAAAATCTCTTCGTAAATTAAAATTTAAGGTTAATGTTTTCTGCCCATATACATTAATTGAGGATGAATTCGCGGCAAAAAGGGTTTGTTGTGAAGCATTTCTTTTTTGATAGGCATTAGCAGGAATTAAAGACACGTCAGAGCCGGTGTCGACCAGAAAGGAGATATTTGTTGTCCGGTCTCGAATGAACAGGCGACGTGATTCCTTGGGCAAAGAATAAGTCGCCATTATTCTTCGCTGGCTTCGTTTCCCAACATGTGCATGGTTTAATGCATTTTTCTTCTCTACATTTTTTTCCGAAACGCCTGTGAAACCAGCAAATCGAAAAATCACGCTTATTCGAAATGCTTCTTTCACGGGAATTTTTGTTCCAACGGTATCGAGAGCGACCACGAGAGATTGAAAGGCGATCAATTCTTTTATTTAATTTTTCAATTTCACGAAACAGTTTAGATTCTAATGATTGTTCTTTTTTTTATTAGAAATAGAAAAAGTTTCAATAGGAGATGGCGAGACTTCGAGAATTCTGTCCGCAATGTCGGCGGCTTTGTCTAACGTGAGGTCAGAAACTGCAGCTAAAATTGTTTGAACCGAAGACGGCAAACGCTGCATAAATAACTCCGTCATCAGTTTATCGTCAACATTCAAAGATTCTGCGCGCCGTTTCATGTTACGTAGTAGTTCGGAAGGTTTTCGAGAACCTAATTCTTCCCCCGAAAGGAGTTTCCGAATCTCCTGCTGGGACGATTCCCCTGAACGATTTCTGAGTTCGTTTTTTATTTGCGCGTTGGGATCAGTGGCATCTGGGTGCATGAGGATATCGCGAACTAAAGACGTGGTGTCGGGAGGGAGATGAGCTACTATGTAATTGTACTTAGTTAGACTCAGTTATTGGTTTTGGGCAAGGCCGGATCTACGCATGGGTTAAATGGGCTGCAGCCCAGGGCCCCCGGGTTCTAGGGGGCCCCCGTTCCCCGTTGAAGATAACAAATAGAAAAGGTGCTTACAATCAAAATAATAATAAAATAATAAACCAGTAAAAAATACACACAAATCAAAAATAAAATACCCGAAATACCATGTAAAATTCATTTTCGAGAGCAAGAGCAATTTACTTTTGTTTTTCCGCCCTACCACTGAATACGTGGAAATTAATAATTATTAATTTCGAAAATCGTCTATATATTTTATGTAAATACCTTAATAAAAACAAATTAAAATAGTATGCTGGTGATTTTCTTTTAGAAATTACACTATAATTGGATGTAAAATGTTTAAACCTCAAGAGAATTTTTTGTTTTTCTCATGATCAGAGACAGCCTATGAGGTCTAGAAACGATGGTTTTTATCCAATTGCTAGTGTCCAAGGTACCGGATTCATGGCAGGCATGTCATGAGTTCGTGACTAGTGCCGCTGAAGACCCTCCGTGTAGGGGCACGATGCATGTTAAATCTGTCGAGAGCTCAAAGGTTCTCCAGTATGTGTGGTGTGATAGGAGAGGGGCGGAGGGGGCAGCTCAGGTATCGTCCTCGTCACTTGACCATGGTTCAAAATTACGAGGTCCATCGCCAGAATCTCTAGTGTAGCTGAACAGTGCGACGTTAATATTCACTCACTCACACACTATTCATCTAATTGCTGAGAAATTAATTTGCCTTATCAAGAACCAATATTTACATAGATTTAACTGGATAAAAACTACTGTTGACGAATTGCCCAGGCTAAATTGTTTGAAAGATTTCCTTTACAAATAAAGCTTTAGCACAAATATCTATTTTACAAAAAATCCTGATGTGATGGGAAAAAAATGTAGGTCATTTTCGAAATCAGCACACTAAATAATATAAAAACCACTGAAAGCATCTTTTGTACTTCTCCAAAGCTTTAAATTTGTAGCTCTGTGTAGTTAATAGAGTGCTGTCTATTAAGTACACTTTATTAATTGCAGTCTATTAACAATTATAATAAAAACAGTCTATAACACTCTATAATTAATACAGTCTATTAATTACACTCTTTTGTACACGGCGCCGCTCTATGATATCTATCATAGAGCGCTGCCGATGAGCATAGAGCATTTATACAAACGTAGTGGCACTATTTCTCTGTAGCCATTTATTTTTGTGTAATAATAATTCTAAGTTACAATATTATACTGATTTGGTGCTATGTCCTATGCATAATACCTGAAATTAAAAGATACTTAGGTATCTGTTTATTGGTTTCAAGTAAAAAGTAAGTACAAATACACACACATTTCTTAATTATTTAGTATGAAGACACGGAGTGGGAAGATTAGGATTATTCATGTAGATTCATAGTGTAACGCACGGTATAGTTCCAAGACCGAAATGTAGGTGCCGCCATTACAATATGGGCTTGGACCGGAAGTGTGACTGTACGAAACACTGTAGTATCGTCAGAGAGAGAGTTTGGATCTGGACAAGCGTGCATTCCCCATTTTCGATGTCCAATCCTGGACTATGTAAACTTTACTTATTTTCACTTATTTTCTCTAAATGTTTGTCTTGTAATTGTCTAAGTGTCTGTTCTTTGTAACTGTGCTATCTTATGTCATTAAATATATTAATTTACCCCGAGATTCTATTAATTACTTTTGGTTACCCCAAGTAATGACGTAAGCGGCAGTTACAATAGGTATTATATGAATATATTTTTTAGAATTTTGTGTAAATGCAATATTTCATCAAAATTTCACTAAAAACGACAATTGTTATAGTCTATAAAACTCTCTAGAAAACAGCAAAAGGTTTTTAAAAAAGTCCAAATTTGCTGAACATGAAGCTAAAGAGATCTTGACTTATAAATGTGACTTATAAATATTAAATTCTTTAAATGCATTTTCTGAGAAACTATGTTTTTCAATTTTTTGCTTCAGGGGAAAGTTCACTACAGGATTTCATTTTAAAATATTGATTTTAAATTTTCAGAAAATGTTTTTTTTTAGTTTTATCTCCAGTATAAGCTATTATCTGATCTCTGTGTATATATTTATGTATTTTATTGCACTTTTTGTGAGAAAATAACATTAGTTTTTTGTAAAAAGTTGAGCTCTTGCATAAAAAGTGACATATTTCAAAAAAATTCAAAAGTATTACAAATCGTATAGCTCTAAGCACAGATAATGATAATATTTATGTACTGTATATATATAATTTGAATATATATTAATTACTATTTTCAATACAAGCCTTACCGTAACTGCAATTTTTCACTAAAATTTCACTCAAAATTCCCAATATATCCAAAATTATTTTTAATTTTGTGAAAATTGTACTTGAATTTCTAGTTTTATGAACCATTTCAAATAAAAATGTGCTTATTCAGTTGAAAATTTGTATATTTCATAAAAAGAGCTCCGACGGTAGTCACATACCTTCAGTATGAAGACACGGAGTAGGAAGATTAGGATTATTCATGTAGGTTCGTGGCCTAAATCGCTAAGTAATAATTTTATTGATTATATCTCTCCACTTGAAATGAGTTATTTTCAAAATAAAGATCCAAACAATATATATTCTGTTTCGCTAAGAACAGAAGAGATCATTTTCTAATAATCATTTCACTAAAAAACTTAAAAATGGCCAGGTGCTGGAAAGATCTTGGCTTTGTTATTCAACTAGTATTGGTAGTGTTTTTTGTTTCACTTGAAAACTTTTTTCTGAAACAAATTTTTAATACACAATCGGCTTTTCTGATTGGAAACACGTAAGGAGTTGTTTAGAAAATCATGAAAATTCTATTGAACATATAAATTCAATGTTAGTTTGGTTGACACGAAAAGAAAATAAGTCTTTTTTAGATAAACAATTACAAGAGCAACTAAGAAAAGATACAGAATATTACCACAATTTCCTCAAACGTGCTATTGCGGTAGTAAAGTATTTGGCTACAAGATGTTAAGCATTTAGAGCTGGGGTACTCAACCTTTTTTTACCCCGACCCACATACATCTGACATGTATTTTACGAGGGCCGCAACGTGAGGATTAATAGAGAGGGGGAAGCTATAAGATCAAGGACATTTAAAATGTGAAAAATTGGTCAAAATATAGAATCTCATAATTTTGGATCTTATTTTAAAACTATACCAAACTCTTATCAAACAAACCTCACAAAATATAGGTTTCATTTACTTTTTACCCAGTTACAGGGGAGTTTTTCAATTTCCGTTTATCAATGATCCCAAGCCCCTTGTCTGCATTCTACTGTCATAAAAACACAGCTGCCAAGTACTTGGATAATTTGATTTTTTTTCTTTTGGCAAAGCATTACATATTTTTATTTCAGATATTAATTTATCAAATGCAGGATGGTAGCAAAGAGTTTTTATTGAACTACAGACTGAAATCAGTATTATCTGTATCAAGTGTCTGTTCTTATTGCGCATTTTTGTTTCAAATTTATTCAAATATTTTTTGATTTTATAAAAAGAATTATCTGAACAAATAACTGAATTCATCAAAGAGTACATCGGAAGCATTTAAGAAACACTAACAATTTCTGTAATAATTCTTAAGTTTATCGTTAACAATTTCATATGCTTGTCAATATATATAGTGTATTAAATTTTATGGGATGCTTTTGTTACTTCTGCGTTTTTGTGACATTAACACTTGCAAAATACTTATTGATGTTTCAAAGTTTTTTTTTTTCTTAAGAGAACCAATTTATCTCGTCTTTAAATGGATCTTTAAGAATAAGAGCCATTGAAAGATTTGTGTTTAGTAGTACAGTGACGAGCAAAATTATATTATTTTATATATAACATTTTCACGACAAATCAAACAAGTTGTTGATCCATGTTGGTTTTTTTTCCTACGAAATAGTCAAGATCCCAATCGTCTCGAAACAGCAAATATTTCTTTAGACATGAGGGTTAGTTAAAAATAAGTTACACCAAATTACTGCATTGTTATTGGTTTTACTAACCATTACAATTACAAAAAGAAAAAAAATTATTATTTCGTAATTTGTACCAGAACGACATCGATAGAAAAATTGATAGATTTGATTGCTTGATTGGTTGAGTTCTCGGTAAATTTTTAATAAATTA
This sequence comes from Trichonephila clavata, assembly GCA_019973975.1. Classification (NCBI taxonomy): domain Eukaryota; kingdom Metazoa; phylum Arthropoda; class Arachnida; order Araneae; family Nephilidae; genus Trichonephila; species Trichonephila clavata. The sequence continues at coordinate 83,580 of BMAO01035243.1, forward strand.
TTCCTAAATAATTGAATTTGTTATTTTAACGGACCTAGTCCGGGCCACTCAGAATGGTCCGATGGGTCACAGGTTGAGTATCGCTGATTTAGAGGTACCGAGGAAGTTTTTAGTTTTCCTCAAAACGGTAATTTTATGGGTACCCTGAAATTGCTAGCAGAGTTCGACTCATTCATTCGTGAACATATTGAGAACTGCGAGAATTACGACCAAAATCGTTAATATCGTTCTTATCAAAAACAATATATGAGCAAATAGTTGAGATCATGGGCAAGCAAATCATAAACAATTATATAACTCAAATAAATAACAATAACACAAAGTACTATACAATAGTGATGGATTCAACAGCAGATTGGTCCCACAATGACTAACTTGCTATTATACTACGATAATGTTTTCGGGGGGAAATGTATGAAAGATGTGTCTCATTAATTGTAATAAGTAGTCACACAGGTTTATATTAAATTATCTTCAGGAATTTTTAGAAAAAAATGAACTGCTATTGGATAATTGTAGGGAACAGTCATATGACAACGCTGCCAATATGTCCGGTCCATATAATGGTGTTCAAGCTCTTCTAAAGGAAAAAAATAAATATATTAGCTGATTATGTGCCGTGTGCTGCACATTATCTTAATCTAGTTGTGCAGATTTAGTTCAGGATGCAACTGAAATCGTGAACTTCTTTGGTTTAGTGCAAGAAATATATGATTGCTTTTCTACTTCGATCTATAGGTAGAAACTTCTAAATTGTGAACTTAAACTGAAATTTACCTTAAAAAGTTTAAGTCAGACCAGATGGTCTTGTCACTACGATCCTTTTGAAGCTTCAAGAGATAAATATTGTAATATTATGAATATTCTTAAGACATTTAGGAACAATAAAAATGAGAAAATTGATTTTCAAAAAGAGGTAGCAAATTTATTTAAGAAATTAACAAAACCCGAAACTGCCATTTTAATTATATATTGGAAGAAATTTTAGAAAGATTTAATTCAGTTAACAAAAAATAACAGATTCTTGGAGTTTGGACATCTGTGAAGGGAATAAATTCATTGTGTAATTAAAAACGTCTATAAGCAATGTACGACATGTGAATCAGATCAAAAATGAAAGAAGTATCAAGATCCAGCCAAAAAACTAAGTCCTAATGTACAAACAGAATATAGCGATGTGAACTAGAGACGCGTTATTTCAAAATTTGCAGATAAATTCCCAGAAAAAGCTGTGTATGGGACAGAAAAATTTAAAAGAGACACAATTATTGTAGCTTTAGATAAGCTAATCCTTGATTTAAATAGAAGAAGTCAAGTATATGTTGTTGTTGCTTATGCCACCTGATCAAGTATATATATGCAGTATATAGAAAGAAATTAAAGTTTTTTTTTTGATGGATTTGCAAGATCAAAGTAAGGAGAACGTCGATCTGGAGAGTATACGCGCTATTACTGACTGCTATTCAGATGATGTAGACCAACATTTAGTAAATGAAGGGGTTCAATTAAAAATTTATCTAAAACTGAGCTAGAGTCCTATACTTGTAGTGATAAATTCAATTTAATTTTTGAAAAGAAACTAGCTCAGGGTTTTCCAAATTTGTATACCATTTTAAAATTTTTTCTAACGATCCGTATTTCTAGCTGTGAAGTGGAGCGTGCGTTCTCTAAAATGCCCTACATAGGAAACAAATATAAGACAACAATGACAAATACTAGACTTAGTTATTAATCACTTCTTTCTATTAATATTGATCTCACCAAAGACTTAAAATGTGATGAGAAAATAAAAGAATATCCAGCATAAAAGTGTAGAAAAGGTTTTTTTTTTGTAAAGTATGCTATTGCTTATAACGTATTTACATTGTTTGGGGGAAAAAACTTTAAGGTTCGTATTTCGTATATTTTAAATTTTACCGCCCAATATTTTTTTACGAAAAAGACAAAATTTTTAATTATTTAGGGGGCCCCCAGATATCGTTAGCCCAGGGCCTCCAAAGGTCACGGTCCGGCCCTGGTTTTGGGGTTGCTACAGCAAATGTACTTTCGCACATAATGAACCATAAAGCAGGATCGGTTGTATTATATAGTGGTATTATTTGTACAGCACTTACTTCCGACATTGTGCAAGGTTTCAGAACAAAATTACTAAATAAACAATAAAATAGATATACATTCAATAAAAAAGCGCTATAATAATCAGTAATATCATAGTTAATTAGAATTTGGCATTTTCATCTATAGTACCTATGATATTTTTTTAAAACTTGTATCACAAGAATTTTATTTCATCAGAATTTATTATATACAATTAATTAATTTTAGCATAAAAGATGAGAGAATAAATAAAATACAAAATTGATAAAACAATTCAAGTTAAATTAAAAGCACAGAAAAAGGAAACAGAGAAAAAATCCACTTATCTGTGATGCATTTGCAGTTGAAGATGAGAGCCACACCCGATATCGAAACCAATGAAGTAGATGCACAGATCCACAGACAAAGGAATTGAGTTCGTATTTTATTTCTAGTTAAATGACGATGTTTTCTTCATCACCATTGATTTGGTAAAATACTATTCACAAGGTAAAAGTTTTGCGTGAAGATACGGGTCACCACTGTAGTGAAAAGAGGCAACATTTCTCATACTATATTAATTTATTGCGGTGCTCTCCACACATCGGCTTAGTGTGTTTACATCGCTCTGCGTCTGCCAGGCCAGATTCTCAAAACTCTTCTAAGGGGTTACCATATTTTGAAAGGGACCCCTGGTCGGGTTTACGACAAAATCCTATCGAGCATGTATGGGATATGCTCGGGAGACAAATTGCAGCCCTTTCGCAACCACCAAGCTCCTTTACAGAACTGAAGAGAGCTCTCCAAGAAGTTTGGAACCGTTTGAGCCCACAACTCATTCATCATCTCATAGCAAGTATGGTAAATCGCTGTGCAGCGTGCCTGGCTGTCAGAGGTGACCACACGCCTTATTAAACTGCAGCATCAGTATTTTATTTAATGTTTTCTTTCATTTTTTATTTAAAGTGTGAATCCTTGCTATGCTCAGTTTTCTTTCAAGCTGCTACTTTGGATAATAAAATTAATTATTATCATTCTTTTGATTTGCTTCCTTATTTTATAACCATTTTACACTCGCATATCACGTTTCCCGCCATTCTGATTTACAGTTCCTTCTTTATTCACATAATTATCAAATATGCTTTTGGACACCAGTGCATATATATATATATATATATTAATGTAGCACTATTCAGCAACACGAGGACTTTTGGCAACGAACCTCGCAATTTTGAACCATCGTTAAGGGACGAGGACGGCACATAGTTTGCAACCCCTCTTCTACCTTTTATACCACACCAATGTGAAGATGTTTGAGCCTCGATAGATTTAATGTGCATCGTATCCCTACACGGTGGGTCTTCAATGTTACTAGGCCTGAACTCCTGACATGCCGGCCACGAGTCAACTACTTTGACCACTAGGCTAAAGGAAGATTTCCATTTGTCTATGGTAGCCAAGTGGTCACGGTCACAAACTCGTGTTACTGCAGCCTCGTCTCGAAGAGGAGCCGATTCATGTTAAATCTGTCAAGGCTCAAAGTCCTCCCTGAGATTTGGTTTGGAAAGTGGTGTACCAGCTCAGGTCGCGTCCTCGTCATTTGATCGCATTTCATGGACTCGATACACCTGACGTCATAATCACGTGATGATATACAAAACAAATAGCCACGTGTTTGATTCGACTGAGTATTTTGGTGGAATTTTCGTATTTACATCTACTATCAAAAACAAATGAAAGAAGTTGTTCCAAAAGAAATTTCGACTGAAATGTGTGTACTTTTTAATTATTTCATTTTCAATATTTTTTTTTACCAAATACGCTGACGATTTTTAAAATTTTAAAAAGAGTGAAATATTTTCTGAGCATTTCGAATTCGAAGAATTTTAATTTTGCAAACATACACAGATCAGGGTACCACTTCTGTGATCTATTCTGAATGCTCTGTATTTGTTAAGTATGTAGTTGATTACCTACGTTTATTTTCAATTCCTACTGTTAGTTCACACTTTCTCAATATTTATTTATGTTGTTCAAATTTTCAATCGTTAGTAAAATACATTTTAAAGCGCTCGATTGAGCTAAAATTTTATATACATGATTATTTTAGTTGCAATACAGAATTTAATTAATAAAAATTAATTGATTAAAACTAATTATTCTAATAATTATAAATACATCCATGTTGGCATCATTTTTGGCGACATAGTGATCATTTTGGCGACTTGTGTCCAAAATTAAAAAGGTTTTTTCTCACATTTTAAAACATTCAGTTGAACTGAAATTTGAAACACATTTGTTTTGGATAGCAATGCAATACTTTAATGATAATTAATAAAAATTAATTGTCACTTAATGTTGTGATTCTTCATATGTATACACATATTTATATTAACTATAATTATTTGATAAAAACTAACTAAAATAAAAAATTTCTTACCTAAGAAGGAATTGACTTATTTTTTTTATAATACTTGTTTTTGTTATTTTAAGATTATTTTCGACAATTTTACAAGCACTACAGACAAAAATTTGAAACTGAACTGTCTTAATAAAGAAATTTGTTCTGTTAAATTTTATTGGAAAAAAATCTCTCTTAAATTTTGGCATCCATTTAGTAGCAATACAAATACTTTTTAATTTATAGAAATATCATCATAACTTTGTTCATTTGATTTCCTAACTGTGTATATAATGTTAATATATATCTATGCATTTTCTATGTTGCAGTCATTTGAAATTTTATTGTACTGTATGTTGATAAATGTGCCGACTTCAAAGCATTTCAATTTTGCAGACACGAAAAAACAAAGCAGGGTTCTACTTCTGGGACCTGTTCTGATTTTCTAACTGATGAATAAGTATGCAGTTGTACTCACCTACATTTTTTTTCTCTTTATATAACTATTTTCACTAATTGAACAAGCATGATAGATAAGATTTTGAAACTGAACTGGCTCAGCAAAGTCATTGTTTTGTAATTTTCAGAACAATACACTTACAAATACAAGTAAATTAATGAAGTCCATATGTACTTTAAAAAATATGCATCCATAAATGTATAATGCTGTATGGTGAAGAACATACAATATATTTTAATAATTTGTGAGATTCATATTCCACTATTTTTCCAGAAATCAGGGAATAAATCAGTTCGATACTGAAGAGCTAGATCATATAGAAATTGAGAAGCACGTATCTATCTATATTCTTAAAATACTGATTGCATTAACTTTTCCTAATATTAAAAAACAATTACGATATAAAAGAAAATTTCTAATTATCACTTTTACTATACTACAACTGACATTTAAATTTCACGTTATTTTTATTTTACATTTTTATAAGCTTTAAATTCATGAGTAGTTACATATACATGCATAATTATGTAAATTTTTTTAAAAAAATTCTTTTAATACAGGGATAGCAAACGTTACATTCTGATTAAGTCCAGCACTTTCCATTCCTTCCTAGATAAACTTGCCTTTCACAAAACAGAATAGAAGCAGAAGAATATTGTACAGAAAAATAAATGCATTGCAAATAACATTAAGTGATTTGCATATGAAAACCTTAACAGAGGGTTTCATTGCAAGAGATTTTTTAGTGTATTCAATGTTTTAAATATTGAAAATACCTTAATGTCCCCCCAAAATAATATTTTGCAAGTGATTGATATGTTTTTGGTAAAATTAAGGACAGGTGTGTCCAACACACACACAATAGAACATATGTTTAGTTAATCTAAATTTTACACATCTTCACAGTAGTTAACAGAGATACTTCAGTATTTAATTATCTACAAAATTAGGATGCAAAAATCTGATATGTAACCATACATGTTGTATCAAAAACAGGTATACATACATATAAATCAAAAACTTGTTGTTTTTAATAATTTTAGAATATTACAGGGAAAAAGAAACATTTTTGAGAACCATTCACTATAGAAATGGAAAAATATTTTAATTTACTACAGCTTCTTTAATGTTTATACTTGATGATTAATCAAGTACCATTTTTAAACATTAGAAGTCAAAATTATAATTTACCATTTGTAAAAAAATTATGCAACATTTTGAAAGTCCTTACTCGCTGTGCTATTTTAGGTAAAAGATATGATTGATCGAGAATTGATTTCCAAATATAATAAATTAAGGAATTAAAAAATTTAAATTAAAATCTGTGTATAATAGAATATGTTTATGTCCATTTATGGAATAAAAATTCCTGCTCACTCTTACATGATCAAAATAAAAAAGTCATTTTTGAATTCCTAAATCTTTTACAAAATAAATAATTGAAATATATTTGTGTGGTATCTATTAGCACAACATTTGTTTTTCAGAGTTTGACTGTGGCATAAACCTATTACACACTTGTACAATTTTTTTACTATGTATTACAAATAAGCATTTATAGGTATTTGCACAATTTGTAGAAGATTTATCATTATTGATTAGATTTGTGCTTTATATCGATTTATTTTTACATAAATATAAGTCTAAAAGACTCTTGAATATTGATATTATCCTGCTTATAAGTCCTGAATAAATTTTTCGCATTGAGTTACTTACAAATATTGACCCAAGAGTACTTGGATCAATTATATATTTGAGAATTAGGATCATGAAACCAAATCTGGCTTTATGTATAGACATTTGATTCTGTGGGATGTTGTTGCATTATACAGCCAATAACTGGAGCTGTTCCTGCTTATGTTTGAACACAGTAATACTAATAACATAATTTTTTAAAGTTCTTGATGTGTTTTTGCTTGGCAAAATTATTTGGCAGTTTAATTTTCCTAATTTTGGCAGTCCTAATTTGGAATGGTATGAGTACTGATTTAGCATTTCTTTGAAAAACTTTGAAGTAATTTAATATTTTGCTCAAGAATAATTTGGAAAACTGAAAAGTTTCTTGAAGTTTAGGATTTTCCTTGTAAACTAATGATATAATTAGTTAATTTTCTTGCTTATAAGTAGAAGAAACTTATTTTGATTAGAATGGAACTCCGTTTATTCATGATAAACTTTGGTAACTTGTTGATGTTTAATAATGATTTTAATCTTTAATAATATAATTTGGTGGCAAGCTTCTCAATGGTATGGGCCACAAAGAAAGTGTCAAAAAAATTGTTTTTTAAATGTTTAGGGCATTGTGAGGCCTTAAAATAGTATGATTTATACCAATACATTGTGAAGTTTTTAAAAATATGTTATAAAATACTAATATTTAGCAATTTTAGTCTTAGTAATTATCACCTACAAATGTTTAATTTTTTTTATAAATTATTGTCTCCTTGGGGAAAAAATGAATTATATTAAAATATGGGGAAAATTTTAGAAATTGTTTGAAACATACTAAATTATTTTCGTGAAAATTTTTACATATAGGAGCATACAAAATTTTTGTTAGCTAGTTTATTTTAGTAATTACAATTATTTAACATGCATCATTTATGAACATTTAACTTTAATATTACATGATTATAATACAAGTGAAGCATGTGAAAATTTTATTTTTTTAACAAAGAAATTCATTGCAATTTAAAAAATGCATTTTTCATATTCTATTGAAAGACTATCGGTGACATTACTTCATTATGTACTCATGTGAAAAATAATTTTTCTAAGATGTATTCCAAAAGAGAATTTTTTTTGTCAGTTTCAATCTTTATTTGCATTAATATGGATACATAAAATTGAAACATTGTTATTGTATACTAATTTTTTAAAAAACTGTTCCATAAAAATTCCAAAGACATAGTAAGATCTTTTGAAATATATGATGATTCTGCAATGAAATAACACATTAGCCAGCTTTGATTGTCTGGCTTTACTTAGTAATTATCATTTACAAAGGTTTGAAATTTCTTTTAGAAATTTCTCTTTAAACTGTCTTCAAAGTTTAAAAAAGAAAATACTCTTACACTATTAAGTTAAAGAAAAGAATCATATTAATACATAATTTTTAGAAATAATTATTAACTTTATTGAATTATTCTTTATTATAAATTATTCTTATGAGTTATTGAATTGCATATAAATTATCCAATAGATGTAAACCGAACGAATATTTCCATACAATTTTTAAAATAAACAATAATTAACATTAGAAACTTTGATATCCAAACAATAATACTAAAATGGATTTTCAAGAACAGCAAAAAGGAAACAATATAAATTTTAGAAAATAACAGTGAAATTCACAGGCTATTTTTTCATAATTACAAGAAGTTTATACATAAAAGAATACAATTAATGTCACAAATTTATTAATAAATACCTTTCCAAATGAATGTATGTATCCATCTGCTCTGAAACATGCCACATTTTAGAATGTAAGTCGATCGGGGTTCCAGAATTGTATGCTCTCTAACAGCAAGACAATTCTTCAGGAGCAATGAAATTTTTTTATTTAAAAACAATATTTGAAATGCCAGAGACAGCAAATATAATTTGCTTAATAAATTCTGAAAGGTCTTCACATCCCTCAGACACAAGTATCAGTGTCTAGAAATACAAATAAGTAATCTATTCATTAGCAGTATCTCCTCCTCTATTCACACATATAACAGCTGAAGTATTAACTAATCATTCTGGCTCAGTAGTCAAAACAATTCTTTGTTTTGGCGAGCCACTCCCTATTAACAGCTGCACGCATTTTTCTCGGAAAAATTCGCTTACAACATAATTTGTGACAGTAATAGATTTCTCCCAATTCCAGAAGCAATTTGTTCAATAGAGTGCTGTAGAATTATTTAAATCATAATGTGGCGGGCACTTATAAAAAATAATTACTAAGCCTATAAGTATACAAAAATTCGAAGCCAAAGGATGGAAGTATAAACTAAACTTAAATCTAATACTATAAACTAAAACCACATATATTTAGTCCCTTTTCTTAAACTAAAATAGTAGAAAATATATTAAAAATATTTAAAGTACTAAAAAGAATTTAAAGAATATAAAATAATAATGTTTACAAATTTGAAAGTTAGTGCGCAATCACAAGTGTCATACCATTAGCTGTTATTTGTTTACAGATAGCACGTTGTTAATCACGTGATGATGGCCACGATCGCAGCGCCTCTAGTGATGA